>JAQMYF010000009.1:6306055-6332721 GCA_030014195.1 Neosilurus mollespiculum
AATTTCTGGGATAGATGTCATCAGCAGCAGACACAACTCAAAATACAGCCTGTCGTAAAAATCCCCTTCTGAGAAATGGGCACCATGTCTTCATTTTCAGTTTCTTTTCCATAAATTAACATCCCTCTGAAATCGATGCTAACACCTGTGTCCTTATAATCTGGCAAACTGAACAATATGAAGAGTAATGCTGCCTTCCGCAGGCCAGAGATGAGGCTTACTCTTTACTAGAGCTTGAATAAAGACAGACAAAAATAGAGAACTATATCTCAAAACATTTTGCTCCAATAATTATACATAGACGCCCATGTACGGAAGAAACTTCCTTCCTCAAATGGTATAAAGCAAGCACATTACTCACTAAAGGCTAAATAAAAAAATAATAATTCAGGTAGAGTGTAGCGAGTTAAGAAGCTAGCTAAAAATTTATTATTTCATAAATAAGCAATTATAAAGGAAAAGAAAGTAAAGTGAAATATGCAATTAATGATCATACTCTCAGGTACATGTTTGTGTCTTGTACATTCAAACCTGTTTGTCTCTCTTTCTCTCTCCCTCTCTCTTTCCCTGTCTTTTTTTCTTGCATAGTCATTTCACTGTAACTCTCCCAGGAAGATGAGTTTTAATCGAATGGATCCCAGCTGCACTTTGGGCTTCTACGCTCACACTAAAAAAGATTTTGAGTCTCTGTGTTCAGCCGTTAGTGGGGTGAGTCTCACGTCCATATTAAGCCGTTACTGTCATCAGATTTATTCCAACACTGTTTCTAATCTGCTACGTGATTTCAGACGTCAGACACGTCCTGGCAGCTGGTAGAAGGAAAGGGACCTTATGTATTTTACTGAACAGATCTGATCTGATATGATTGTGTATCTTATTGAACTGATTTGATTGTGTCTTATTGAACTGATCTGATTTTTTTTGTGTTGTATAATGAAGGTGGTGTCTGTTTGTGTGTTGTTTTCTACACTCCAGGCTTTGTCCCTGTCTAAAGAGGGCTACCCAATCTTCACGTTTGTAGAAGGCAGTGGGCAGGACTACAGCCTGGAGGGGTACAGTGGAGGCAGCACAGACCCCAGTGCCCACATTCTGCCCCCTGACACAGTGAACAGGAACATCGCAGACGGTTTTGTGTTTCTGTGAGGACACGGTCATGGGGAGCGCATGCTACTACTCAAACTCCAACTCAAACTTAAACCGGAGCATCGGGGAACGACACCATACAGTGTGCTCTTAGTTCCGAGTGAGAGAGAGAGAGAGAGAAAATTAAATAGGTGCACTGAGGATTTTTGTTTTGGGCACAACCGTTCACTTGTCTTTAACTTTGTCTTTCTCTTCCATGTCTGTTTGTTTCTCTCTGTCTCCCTTGCTGTCGCTCTCCCCCTCTCTCTCTCTCACACACACACACACACACACACACACACACACACACAGGGGTGTGTCTAATCAGGAGCCATTCTACACATTTCCATCACAGAGGGCATTTGTTTTTGAGAAATGTATGCGTTGTCATTTTGTCACCATGGCAACAGCTTATGTATACACAGTAAGGTGTGGGAATTACTAAACGCCTCATAGTTTATTATTATTATTAAACTTGTATGCATCTTTTATTAATTTTTCTCCAATATGAGCCTCTTTTTAAATATAATATTTTTGAAAAATAATTAAAAAAAAAAAAACACGCAGTAAAGTTTGTCCCTCTGTAGTGTAAAGGGGAAAAATTTTATGTCCAATTTGGATGATTGTTGTCTAGTTGAAGATTTGTTTAGAAGTGAATCACGATTCGTGAGTGGAATGTTTTAAGGTGTGAGTAACACACTCAGGTCAATCCTCGACACCTCCTGGTGCTGGTACATTGAGAAAAAAGAACTTTGTAAATCCTGAAGTACAATCTATAAAGTTGTCTGTCGCGGTTGTTCCAGCATTTCCACTGTAGGTTAGTTTCCTGAAGTAGCACCACATGGAAATTCTGAGCGAATCCAAAAGCATGTGTTTGTTTATTATTATTTTTTTTTTATCTCTGCTGTACCATTTATTGTTTGTATGAAGATAAGAGTTCTAAATCTCATTGTATAAAGAGTGCTAATGATCATTCCTGGACATTACTAGTTTTCAGATTTATGTCTCAGTGCGATCATGGATTATTATCTGATCTAATGAAACACCGGGTCATGTGGACGCAACACTGGATCACTTTTTTTTTTTTTTTTATTTGAGAGAAAACAATCTGTATTCAATGTTATTGAATGTCTTTAAATCTATAAATACTACAATGGATGTGCTGTTACTGCTGTTTAATTTATGAAATTGTTCTTTTTTATTGTGTAACCTGAGAATACACCTGGTGAAGTGCAACTTTAATAATCCAATTCTTGTTTGTGTCTTGTTTGAAAACATTTTAATTTCAGTTGGTTCTGGTAATTTCAGTATTTTACTGGTCACAGTTTGTCACTAACTGAACATTAAACTGTGTTTTACTACCAGTTGTTTCATTCCCCCATTATTAAAACCTTTAAGTATTAATATTAACATCAACCTGTACAATCCAGAACTAGTTTAATTCCTAATCTAACCAACTTCTCTCTGGTTATTCTCACTATTTACCTGAAGTGAGAGTTAATTTTTAACACTTTCTAGATAGATTTTTAAAAATCTAATAAAACAATGCTTTTTTTTTTAACCTTCTCAAAATCTAACTAATTTGCTATCCATCCTTTTTACAATCCTTCAGGTTCACTGCAAGCTGGTCGAAGATAAAACAGTTACTGAAAGTGAGTGAGTGATGAAGCGATTTTTGTCGCTGAATTTTTGACTGCAATTGAGTGGTTTTTTTAGGCTTTTGTTATTTGGAATATGGGGAACTCACTAATATATATAAAGTTGGAGACTTAATTTTAAATGTTTTACTGATGTACTTTTTTTTTACTGAAGCAAAGAGAATAATTTAGAGTTTTGTTTCTCTGGATAATTCAAGGACTGATGAATGAATGAGGTGTGTGGAATATAATTTTAAAATGGTTTATATATTTGATCACTTAAATGTAGACTTTTATTTTGAATGCTACCAGGCTGTAAGTGAATGAGAGTTTAACTTAAAAGCGTGTAGGGTTCAAGTTGAGTTCATTAAATAGGAATTTATTGTTAAAAGTTAGCTGTAGTTAAATTGTACAAATATGTTTCAACAGGGCTTTAGTTATGAAAGCTGCTGTAGATTTAACTCTTACAGAGAGAGGATTTTTATTTTTGATAGATTCTGGCTATGGTTAAATTATGTAAGATGGGTTTTTTCCAGTAAGTTTTCAGTCTGATCGCTTAAATTTTATTTTAAAGGGAAAAAACGGGATGCAGAAAACTGGTGGGACTGGACAGGTTTGTTGCTGTTATTTAAACTGGTATTTAATTATTTTTATTGCTTATTTTTAGCTGTTTTGAAAATTAGACCTTTATTTTGAAGTAACATATAGCTGTTATTGAAAGTGCAATAAAGTGGGCATTTACGTTTTTATTTATTTTTTATTTTTTTTGTTTACTAATTTAGTTGTGGTGAAATGGAGACTTTTAATTTGTAAAGTCATTTGACTAAATTTTGACTTATTGATGCAGCTTTTTGCGGCAATGTAGAAAGGTGACTTTAATGTTGAAAAGTTTCCCGGCTGTAGTTGCATGCGGAAGTGGAGCTGAGTGGCGTTTCCGCCTGTCTTGAGGAAAGTTGGGCTGCCAGATCAGGGCGGATTCTCGGTTTTGGATCAGAAGATGGACAGTCAGGGGAGGAAAGTGGTAGTGTGTGATAACGGCACCGGAGTGAGTACACGCGCTCTTTTCTATCTGTGTGTTTAGTGCAGGCTGTGATTTTTGACTGCGCCATTTTAGATCGCTCGATGAACGGATACGGGAAGTCAGCTCTTCACTTACCTACCGTGTTGGGTGGCGGTTTCTCCATTCGCACTCATATTCCGCCAAGTCCCGCCTCTCGCACACGGATTGGTTAATCGTATCCACCTTCTCTGTTCTGATTGATTGCAATCAGCAAACGACTTGCGTGCAGCCAATCACATCGTGTGAAGCGGAATACAGATGTGTAAAATAAAGGGTTGGGGTGTATTACGGCTAGTCGATGGAATGTGATTGTCAGCTGTGTTTATCGTGTATGAAATACCATTTGGGTTGGAAGTACCCGGGTGTGTTTAGAGAACGGTCCCAGTGACGCGTTGCGGGTGTGTTTTACAGCACAGCAAGGAGAAAGTACACGATTTTTTAAGTTAGCATGTTAACTCATTGATTCTTAGCCGTGATAATGAGAGCAATTCACAAAACCCAGGATGAAGTGAGGGTATGTGGATGAGAGCTAATAGGGGAAATGGTCCAGAATGCAACGCGAATTCTCATCAAGAGGAAAGGAGTGTGTGATTGGGTGTTTTATTGCTCAGGTCTTACTGATGCTCTTGATAAGGAAGAACAGGGCTCACAAACATACACACGCTTGTTTTACTATCCTTATGAGGACCATTGAGGTTACTAATCATTACTACAGCTGGTTAACTTCTTTCTACCTATTATAGAAAACTATTGGCTTTTATTTTGGCTTTTATTAAATACAACACCCCCATTTTCTTTTTGAGGCCTGCTGAAAATTCTATGTGTTTCTGTCCTTGTGGGGACATTTGATTGTGTTCCTCTTATACTACATCCTTGTGGGTTACAACTGATTTTTAATAAATGACACATTAGACTATTTATCCGTCTTAGTACAGCGTTACAAGATTCCATCAGTTCCTGTTCTCACTTATGTTACAGCAGCTATAATGAACTGTTCCTGTACCAGTGTGTTTTTTTCCCTCTTTTTCTTAGAATTAATAAAAGAAAAGAAAAATACATGTAAAGCAATGCAAGACTCTCCGTGTGTGTGTATCCTCTGAGCTGTGTGTGTATCTGTATGTATGCACGCGTGTGCGCTCTCCATCTTCTGACAAACCCAGCATTTACACAGGAAGCTCGCTGACACTTTTCGAACACTCCGTATGACTCAAACCTGAAGTGTGTGCAAACGTGCGGCAGAACTTCAGTCTAAAGAAGGATGTTAAATCTCCTCCCTCAGGTTTTCAGGAGTTTATTTACATCCTGGATTCCTGTTTCACTGAAAACTGCACATCTGGGTGGGTTTGTGATGGTACAGATGGAGAAGCCTGAGGTCGAGCAGGGGACGATTCATTTCCCTCATGTCCTATCAGAAGATTATTTAAATCCTACCTGATAAAAGATCAATTCCACTGTGTTGGTTGATGTGATGGATGGTTGAGCAGAACAGGAAAAGATGAGGATTCAGTCTGCCATACACACACACACCATGGCATGTCCAGACAGGCTTTTGTTTTTTTTTGTTTTTTCATTTAATCACACACTGCTGATGGCCGGAGGATCAGGGAACTGAGTCCAGCCAAAGAATAGGGGTGTGTGTGTGTGTGTGTGCACCTTACTGCTCCATAAATAAATATTTAACGTAACTGTAACATTACATGTGTGTAACATTAGTGTGTCAAGCACACAGTACTGACCCATCTCTCCCTCTTTCTCTTTCTCTCCCTCTCTTCCTCTTTCTCTCCTCTCTCTGCCCCCCCACAGTTTGTGAAGTGTGGATATGCTGGCTCCAATTTCCCCGAGCACATCTTTCCTGCGCTGGTGGGGCGACCCATCATCCGCTCCACAGCCAAAGTGGGCAACATTGAGATTAAGGTAAGCTCTGTCTCACACACACATGTACACCTGTATTCTGTCACAGTTGTATAGGAGGCTGAGATGATGATGTACCTTATCCAGTCTGTTACTCAGATTTTCTCCACTTCTGTCTCTCTCGCTTGTAAAACTGAGACTTTCATCCCACAGCACCCTGAAGAACCTGATCATCCAGAGTGTGGGGATTATTTACACCCACTCACACACTCCTTCAGGCTTTCTCGGTTAAAGTCGTATTTTCACTGTGATGTATTGTTGTAGCCATGAATTCTTGCACGTTTGCTTATTTACACATCTGTCCACACTCACATCTGCACATTCCGTACCCGTTCTATACCTGCGCACTCCTGCACCTGCGCACTCCCACATTTCCACACTCGCACTTTTCCGTACCTTCACGTTCACATATTTGCACACTCTCACATTCACACACCTGTACACTTGTGCATTTCCACACTTGCACACTTGCACACCTGTACACTCTTACTGTTGAATTCTCGCAAACATTCACACACCTGCAAACTCCCACGTGTGTGCACTCCCACACCTGCACACGCCTGCAACTACACTTGCGCACACTCCCACGCCTGCACATTTCCATATCTGTGCACTCTCTCACCTGTGCACTCTTTCACCTGCGCGCACTCTCACCTGCACATTTCCACACCTGCACGCTTGCATGCTTCCATAACTGTACACTCTTACTGTTAAATTCTCACAAACCTCCATATGTGTGCACGAGCAAACTTCTCTCTCTCTCTCTCTCTCTCTCTCTCTCACTCTTGTTTTTATGATGTCGTGTTTGATGTTTGATTAGAATTTAATACTCTGGCTTTAATCATTACTCAGTTCGAGGCCTGAAAAAAAGCAGCACTAAAACTGACATTTAAGAAACAGGAAACTGATATTTTTTTGTCTCATGCTCTACTTTTTTGTCACACTTCCTGTTTGTGGCTTTGTGTACTTTCAATTGCCCATTCGTGTATGTGTGTGTGTGTGTGATGGGTTTCAGTTCCCTGCCCCTAATAAAGCCACTGATGATTGCGTCATTGTTAACGTTTCACTGTGCTGCAGATATGAGCCCTAAATTAAGAGCGTCACTCACTCGCTCGCTGACGCCACTTCAGCACTTCTTTTAAGATTAACTGTAACAGCAGCCATCTCACTTCTAACCACATGGTCTACTTATTATTCGCTTCTAACCGGTCTACTTATTATTCGTCCACATTCAGGAGGTAAACGCCACGGACGGGTCTGTTGTATTTGCCGAGGGAGGAAGAACATGTTCCGAGTGTAACTGCTGCCTGGCTTACTCGCATACTCCCACACTCGCACACTTGTGCATATCCATAGTAGCGTACCTGAATACTAGCAACTCTTAGCTGCACATTTCTATAATCCCACTTCTTAATACTAGAACCCTTCCGTACCTGCAGTTAGACTATGTAATTGGCAATTAGCATCAATGCAAACTTGCATGGCTGTACATCTGCACACTCAGGCTGCGTACTTGCATCCTTCAGTACTAGTACACTATTATACCTGTGAAGATGCTCACGTGAATGCTCATCCTTGAGTTGTTGCACACTGGTTTCCCTGCGTAGTTGCCCTCTTGCATGCTAGCATGCTTGCTAGATCTGAGTACACTCACCTGTATAGTTGCACACTTTGGTACTTTCACACACTCATGCGTATATAGTTGCACATTTATGTCCTTGCTTGGTTGTCCGCTTGCACATTAGCTTGTGTAACATTTTGGAGACCCTGTTAGCAGGACTGAAGTATATCATCAATAAATAAGCTTTCTTTAATCTGTAATCATTTAGAAAAAATAGGTTGTTGGGTTTACAATAAGCTGTTCATATCTACATGGGGAGCGGGTCCATTCTTGTGGAGGCCGCCATCTTGCATCTTTCATCATGTTTTCACAGTAGCCCAGAACCAAACAGGCTTTGAAGGGGCGGGGTTAGGAATAAAATTTCAGCCACTTGCAATCTGGAACTTCACCACTAGATACCGCTAAATCTTACACTCTATCTTTAATACACTCACATACCTGCATAGTTGAACACTTTATGCTGATATAGTTGCATGCATACTATATTTGCACACTTGCATGCGTACCTGCATGGCTGCATACTTGTGCAGAGTCATATATCAGAACACCTGTATACTGTTTCACTCTGTATATTTATATACCCATTTAGGCCCATATTTTACTCGCACACATCCATATGCACACGAATAACATATTTATAAAGCTCCCGTTATAAATACAACCGTATTTCTAAAGCTCACAAACCGCATTGCAAGTTAAGGCTGTGTGATATATATTATATCTCAGATGCCAAAATAAAAATGTGGTGTATATCATATCATTTAGGCGATTTAAATGGGATGCAGTTTTGTGACTGCACTCTGGTATCTCTGACTGTGCTGTTTGAATGGCAGGCTGCTACTTAAGTCACTGCTGGACTGCCCAGGGTCTACATCACCTCTCTATGCTCCACCTTTCCCCTGCAGCCCTGATGGAGAGGCGCTACGAATCATGTTGGAGTGTGTTAGCATCGGCCTAGTTATTAGCTGCAGATTACATATTTTATTTTTAGACACTTTATCGGTCCCACAAGAGGAAATTAAGTGCATCCAAACTGCATTCACACACACACACACACACACACACACATCCGAGCAGTAAAAAAAAAAGTTTAGATTCTGGGTCGCTTTTTTCCCACAGCTGAATTACAGGTACTTGTTTCTTACATTGTGTAAGAAATGATTATCATTAAGGATGTGTGAGGGAGGCACGGTGGTGTAGTAGTTAGCCCGTCCACCTCACAGCAAGAAGGTCCCGAGCTTGGGTGTTTCTGTGTGAAATTTGCATGTTCTCCGGTGCCTGTGTGGGTTTCCTTCGGGTACTCTGGTTTCCTCCCACAGTCCAAAGACATGCACGTTAGGCTAAGTGACTGTTCTAAATTGCCCCTATGGGCGAGCTGATCATGGTGTACTCCAGTGTCAGCTAAGATAGGCACAGCCTCTCTGTGACCTTGGGAGCAGGATTAAGCGGTTCAGCAAGTAAGTGAGGATGGGTGTCTGAAATAAAGCCTCTTATTATTACTTGCCTATTAGTTTGAATCAAAAAGCATTTCAGATAACTAGTGTTTTTTAAATGCTAAATGATTAATGCTAACCAGGGTTTACATGTATACAGGCTTATTATTTAATAGTTCATAGTTTTAAAATGCTACATTACTTTTTATACCGAAACGCTGCATGAGTGGATGGAACCATCAAGTTGCTTTTGGAATGTCAAGAAGAATCTATAGTGTCCGTCCCTCTGGCGTACGTGTACACATGGGAACCCTGTAGTGATATTTCTCACGGTGGTATATGAACGTCTGAGTGATGGTAACTTCTTTTACTGTATCTTCCCCTCCAAACTGTTACCTGTTTCTAGCCGTTAAATAAAATACATTTTTAAAATTTAATAATACACTATTTTAACAGTGTAAACAGAATTCTATTTGCCATATGCAGTAGGTATTTGCATTTTTTTTAACCTGGAAAAATAAACGATTATTGCCGCTCGATGCATTACTCATTTAACTCACACTGAGAAATTGTATGACGTTTCTGCCGTGTATAACGTGCTTATGGAAGTGAACGTATCCAGCAGAATGGCTTCTCGCTACCCTGTGGTGATAGTGGAGCTCGTGTTGGGGTTTTTCATCCAAAGGATACTTGCTTGCACTCTTACTAGGATACATGATTTCTTATATATTTGGTAGATAATTGTCATTGTATCTGTCAGCTAATACATTTTACAAAATAAACAACTAATGATATTCTTTTGTTATTGAAATGTTCTGTAAAGCTACTGTTTCTATACAGTGAACTTTACATGTTGAGACTAAGATTGCGTGTTTGGTTCCCTCATTTTATTCCCTTCTATAAACAAGTTATTAAAATGAATTAGTCTTGATATACTTAGGATACGTGTATGGGGTTTGAGACTTCCCACCAAAAAACTTGTCAAGTAAGGGACTCGTATGGGATTTCCGTTACTTGACAGGAAGCAGTAGTTTTGATTTTAAAGATTTTAGATTTTTATACCTCTTTTCCCAGGAAATCACCAACGGTGAGTAAATGTGATTACTGTCCTTTTTTAATGAATAAAAATATGCTTATCCATTTATTCTTGGAGTTTATAGAATGGTATCAATATATGAAATGACTTAAATCATGACATGAAATTTTGACCCTGTCACAGGTGTAACAGGAAGCAGAAATCACCTCACCACGGCTTTATTTCCCATAAGACATATTTTCATCATGTAGCAGGTTCAGCGATACTGTGTGAGCTCCTGTGACTGTGATGTGGCTTCCTGTTTAAAGAGTAATGCTTTCACCTTTGACTCCAACAGGACCTGATGGTTGGTGATGAAGCCAGTGAGTTGCGCTCCATGCTGGAGGTTAACTACCCAATGGAGAACGGCATCGTGCGCAACTGGGATGACATGAAGCACCTGTGGGACTACACTTTCGGCCCTGAGAAACTCAACATCGACTCACGCAACTGCAAGATCCTACTCACCGAACCCCCGATGAACCCCACCAAGAACCGAGAGAAGATCATTGAGGTATGTGGTCTTTCACCACAAGATTCTAACCAACATTACCAGGAATCTGCATCTACACACATCAGGAACACATTTGCTGTATTGTTATAGCTGTGCTCAATGTGGTTCTGTCCCTCCTCTGTCTCTATAGGTGATGTTTGAGACGTACCAGTTTTCTGGTGTTTACATCGCCATCCAGGCCGTGCTCACTCTCTATGCTCAAGGTATCTGAGCTCTCTGAGGCTGGAACAGTGAAGGGTTGGGAGTAGCGTAAAAGGTTAAGAGTTAATTCCTGGGGATTTGGGTGTAGGTTAGGGGGTTAGAAAATTTATCAGAGGTGAGGGGAGATGTGGGGTTCCCACTTAACAGTTGATTGAAGGTCAAGATCAAGTGGAATCTGGTGTGTTTCTGCTTGCGTGTAATAAAACACTGGAGCCAAACCAGACATTTCTGAGTTGATTGGAAGATTTGTGACCACTGGTCTAGGGTATATGATGGAAGGCATCAGATTTGAAGGCTGCTGTTTTGGGTTGAGTTAAATGGATAGCTTGGGGTTTAGGGTTGGGGTTGAAAGTTAAGTTGGTATTCAGGGTTAGATATGAAGTTTGGGATTTAATGATAGATTTAAAGGTCAGGATTGAGGTTTGAGTTGAAGGTTGGGGTTTTTAGTGTGAGATTTAAAGAAAGAGGTTCAGGGTTAAGCATTAAGGATGAGGTTTGGGTTTAGAGTTAGATCTGAAGGTCAAGGTTTAATGTTCGATTTGAAGGCTGAGGTAGGCGAGGGGGTTTAATATTAGATCTGATGGTTGATGTTTAGGGTTGAGTGTTAAGGTTGGGGTTGAGGGTGGAAGGTATTAATGTTGATGTCTGGCATTAAAGTTTGCATTAGCATTAAGGATTGAGGTAAAGATCTAAATCCTGAGTTATAAAGTTTTCATATTAAGGGGAAACAACAAGGGTTTGGGTTGATTGGGTCTGGAGTGGGGGGTAAATATTTAGTTAATAAAGTTTGGGATTTATGGTTAAGGTTTGTGGTTATGGGTTATTATTTAGGGTTTAAAACCTCGAGTTTAGGTTCTAGGGTTAAACATGAAGGGTTGATTGTAACGTACATGTATTTATTGTGTGTGTGTGTGTAGGCCTGCTCACTGGTGTAGTTGTGGACTCTGGTGATGGAGTGACTCACATCTGTCCCGTGTATGAGGGCTTCTCTCTTCCCCACCTCACACGACGATTGGACATCGCCGGCCGTGACATCACACGTTACCTTATCAAGGTACACACACACACATGCATGCACACACACTTTTCCTTATCTCTTTATTAATGTGTGTGATTTTGTGTAGCTGCTGTTGCTAAGAGGTTACGCCTTCAACCACTCGGCTGACTTTGAGACGGTGAGGATGATGAAGGAGAAGCTCTGCTATGTTGGATACAACATCGAACAGGAGCAGAAACTTGCACTGGAGACCACTGTGCTGGTTGAATCCTACACTGTGAGTGCGCACACACACACACACACACACACAAACACACACGTATATGCTGAGGTTCTAGTTTGCCTCCACTAGAGGGCAGCAGGGTGAAGTTGTTGTAAATTTCCACTTGTTTTCCTCAGTTGAGGCCTTCAGGGAACAAAGTTTTCCAGACTGTAATTTGTTCTTTTGTATGAGACGTAAATCTTAAATGATGTCTTACTAGTGTTGAACATGATTGTACCATCACTTCTGGGTTACATAATACTTTTTGCAGTGTGTTTTGGAAATGAACGAGGGTGTACTGCATTTCACAATATGACATGGAGGGTGGTGTGTAGGTACCCAGGTACCTCAGAACAGTACCTTAACTAATTTGTCTCTCTCTCTAGCTGCCAGACGGCAGGGTAATAAAGGTTGGTGGTGAGCGTTTCGAGGCTCCTGAGGCGCTCTTCCAGCCACACCTGATTAATGTTGAGGGAGTGGGCGTGGCCGAGCTGCTCTTCAACACCATCCAAGCAGCTGACATTGACACCAGGTCAGTTACCATGACAACAATCAATCATGATGCTCAGGTTTTAAAGAATTTTAACCGAACGTCATTTAAACCTCTCTCTCTCTCTCACTCAGGGCGGAGTTCTATAAGCACATTGTGTTGTCCGGTGGTTCGACGATGTATCCCGGACTCCCGTCTCGACTGGAACGCGAGCTCAAGCAGCTTTACCTGGAGAGGGTTCTCAAAGGAGATGTGGACAAGCTATCTGTTAGTACACATGCACACAGTTTAACGTTTTAAAACTGAAGCTTGTTGGGAAAAGTGCAGTGTACTTACCTTCACCACCAGGTGGTGCCAGAATCCACATAATAGCTTATAGGAGGGTTCAGTCCCATCAGCAGGATTTAGGTTTAGGGTAGGGTGCATCTTCAGAGCTCATACAGGACATAAATAAATCGGATGAAGCCAGTTATGCAGTTTGTGCCTTATTTTTGTAACCAAGCTGAGTCAGAAACTTCCTGCTGGTTACAGTGAACACAGTTAAAGTGTAGTGGTGTTGGTCATCCTTACAGCATAATTTGCATGTATGTAATAAGTTTAAGTGATACAGACACTTAATTTAACATAAATAATCATAAAAAGCACAAAACTGGTCATTTTATCCCGTGGATGACTAGCGAAGGCTGAACTGCGGGGATTAGCAGTTTTTTCCCGGAAGTGACGTCAACATGTTGGGCGGGGTTGACATCTCTTGTGAAGACAGTGAGACGTCACATTCTAGTGACTCTGAGGACGAGTATGCTGCTATAGATGTGCATGACGGTAAATCCAAAATGGCTTATGAAGCTAACGTTCTGCCAACTGGGCTTTCCTGTCGTCAGCTGGTTTAGGAACAAAAATAAATATTTTCTGCACTTGTTGTTTGTGCAGCTCAGCACTGGACAGTTGTGTTATGAAGCACGGGTCAGTGATGCAGCCCAGTCAACCCAACGCATTCACATCACCACCAGGCTGGAACAGCCAGTCAGAAAGGCAACATGTCTCTGAGCATGCCTAGAGTCATGACACTCGCGCGCACTTTGAAAACGGAGAAGGACTGATGTTGCCAGATGGAACCGCTGATGTTATACATGATCGCTCTAAATAGCTAGTAATACTAATTGTTATACTTGTAACAGTCTTACAACATATTTATAAACATTACTAACCAATCATGTTTTAATAAAATACAGGTTATGTGACAATGTTTTCTTCAGGGTTTATTCAGTGTTTTTGGGCCTTTAAGTAATGCCCTATGTGGGCGATGAGCATTAATCCAACTGCATATCTGCAGTCAGGTCCATAGGTATTTGGACAGAGTATATGTGATAGCATATAGCTATGTATAATAACTTCTCTCTCTCTCTCTATCTCTCTGTAGAAATTTAAGATCCGTATCGAGGACCCGCCACGCCGTAAGCACATGGTGTTTTTGGGCGGAGCTGTGCTTGCTGACATCATGAAAGATAAAGATAATTTCTGGCTAACCAGAGAGGAGTATCAAGAGAAAGGCATGCGCGTGCTGGAGAAACTCGGAGTGACCGTCAGATAAACCCTCCCCACACACATTTACTCTTACTTACACACACACACTTGAATGAATTCACACACACACACACACACACACACACACACACACACACACACATTCATACAGGGTGGCATTTTGGCAGTGTATAAACAGGGAAAATGAGCTGTTCTACCTGATTGTTGTAATAATAATAATAATAATAATACTTGAATTTTACAGTTGCAGCATAAAAATGTCAACCCTCTGACCACAATGTGGAATTAAAGTTCTGATAAAGGGGGAAACAGTTAAGTGAAGTCCTCACCCATTAAAGTACTTGTTTATGCTGCCAAAATTAATCCTAGGATGGAGCTCCTCTCTCTCTCTCTCTCTCTCTCTCTCTCTCTCCCCTGCCCCGCTTTCTTTTTCTCTCACCCTCTCTCTTATTAGTCCTTCACGTTTTTTGTTTGTTGCCACGTATCATATTTGAAGGACGTACAGCTCACGCAAAATGATTAAAACAGGCTGCAAACATGTAAAATAAACTTGGATAAATAAATAAAAAATGAAATCAATCACCAGGTAACAAGAATATTTAGCTCTACGAACTGTAAGATGTTTAAAAGTGCAGTGTGTAATTTTGTGTCTCTATACCTGGAAAGTGTCCCTATACCTGGAATAATCATACCCTTTTAAAGATAACTTGGGAAAACTTTGAGTTTGGATCTTTTTGCTTTTCTTTCCTTGTAATTTTTTTATTTTTATTTTTCTGGCCCTGAAATGATCTCTGAAGCAGTGCTGGTGTTCAACTGCTGTTTTTTTTCCATAAAAGGAACGGGGGGTGGGGGGTGGGGGGGGGGGGTGTTAAATAAATTCATTTAAAAAAACAAACAAACAAAAAATAATAATTATTTAATTAATTACAAACTGCCCCTTTAAAGCCATCAGGATCAAATGTGTAAAAAGCACCCAGCTTATATGGGCTGTCTTTTTTTAATGTAAGATGTCTCTCTCTCTCTCTCTCTCTCTCTCTCTCTCTCTCTCTCTCTCTCTCTCTCTCACATTCTCTCTCTAATAATTTTCATGTTTTGTTTTGTTTAATTTGCTTGTCAGGCGTGCACACACTGTTCAAGATTCTCAAGTCCACTAGATGGCGCTAAGATGAACAAGTTCATTAATGTTTATTAGCTTCGTTGTTTAAACAGTAGTATAGCGTGGAGAAAAAAAATGAGGATCATGCTCCATCCATCAGGACCAAATGATCATCATTCATCATCATTCCCACATAGTGTTAGAACTGTTACGGGACCTTTCAGAAGTTTGCTTGAAGAAAAAAAAAACCTGAATGTCGATCAGTGTGATATTAGCAATGTCGCCATTAACGTTAATTTTACACGTGTTGATGCTAACGTGAATAAAGCATTTTCCAGTTCAGTGCAGTGTTTGAATGAAACATCAGAAGCAGGGCTGCCCTTGGCACGCTCCTGCTAAAGTTCAAATATGCTAACGAGGAGTGAATGCTAGTGTAATGAAGCTAACCTTCATTCATCAGCGGCAGAATTAACAGCTTTTTATCAAGCTGTCCCATTAGCAGCCATTTTACCACCGTGTCAGTTTATCAGCTTAGATCTGTCTGCTAATTAGTGTCACACATATTGGCGTAGGTTGGAAGGGTTTTTTTTTTGTTTGTTTGTTTTGTCTTTTTGTTCTGCGCTTTCTATTTTGATACGGTTCTTTTTCTAGTATGTGGTTTGTTGGGTTTGCGCAGCTCTCATACACAAACAGGTTTTGTGTGGTATAAGTGAAATTTAAAAATAATGCCAATAAGTAGCATGTGATTTGTGGTTATTTTAGTGACATCTATCCTCACATTTAAACGGCTAACAGAAAGCTAGTTTCTAATAGCTAGCATATCTTGATATCAAGCAAGCAGATGAGTAAGTTAAGTGTTTGATAAAAAAAAAATTAATGACTGTTAACACTTGATTTTTTTAAAAGAATCATTTTATATTGGCAACAATAGCTGTAGCATGCTTGAAAACCTGGCCGCCGTTTTGAGCTGCTCTTGTTGCTATGGTAACAGTTACAGAAACACTTCATAATCGCATGCTAGCTTATGTTGTAGCTTAAAATATAAAAAGAATGATCATTCATTCATTCATTCATTTTCTGAACCGCTGGCGCCCATCTCAGCCGACTCTGGGCGAGGGCAGAGTACATCCTGGAAAGCTCGCCGGGCCATCGCAGGGCAGAATGATAATAATAATAATAATAATTAATAACAGTTACTAGCATTTGAAATAAACACAATCCACATTTCGAATCAGTGTTGGTTGACTAGCGGTTCACTGTGTTTCTGTGTAAATGTGAGGATGGTTGTTGCTAACATGATTAGCGCTGTGGTTACAGCTAGTGCTAATGCTAATGTTATTGACACATTATTCTCATCAGTAATCGTTTTAATAATGATCAGGAGCAACAGTGTGAGTGGCTCTGAAAGCTTCCCCCACATGGAAAAAATCTATAAAAAATAAAGTCCAGGATTTTGTCTGTCACTGTTGTTTTTATCCTTGAGCAGTAATGCAGTGCCAAGTGTGGTGACTTTCTTACTTTTCTTTTTTTATGGGGGTTATTTTTGTTTACTTTCTGTATTTTTTGTGTTTATTTTTGTTTGTAGCATACTGCCAAACAACTGATTTAAATAAAGTAAATTCATTTATAATTACACACTGAAGTCTGTTCCTTATTATACTGAATTATTGAAAGCTGTGTTTTGTGTGTGTGTGTGTGTGTGAGAGAGAGGGAGTCTGAATTTCTTTGATATGAAGCATGTAACCATGACAGCGCACAAAGATTGACCACCAGTCTTGGTTTCCATGGCAACCTGTACACAGCTTAGTAACTCTTTTTGCACGTCTTTCACAGGAACTCTCTCTCTCTCTCTCTCTCTCTCTCTCTCTCTCTCTCTCTCTCTCTCTCTCTCTCTCTCTCTCCCCAATTCCAGAGATGAGTCAGTTTCAGTGGCCTGCTGTGTGTGTGTGTGTGCGCGCTCATGCTGGTGTGTGCCATGTGTGAGCTGTGTGTGTCACAGCGGGTTGTGTTCACATTTGTTTCAGATTTGCTGCATGTAAACACATTGTGGCAGTCAGACTCAGTGGGGCCGTTTAAATTAACGGCAGACTGCTACACGTTACATACAGTACGTGTGTGTGAACGTTGAATCTACACACATTGTCCTGTTTGGAGAAGAAAACTGAATATGTCAGCCCATACTCTTTTCTCAGGTGGTTGCTGTGGTTGTATGAAGTATTTCCTGATGCATGCTGGGTATTGGAGCACAGCTATGTGAAGTAACATGATATCACACACACAAGCAAATACTCTGAAATACATTGCTGGGGGGGTCAGAGGTCACACATAAAACACATCCTTTCATTCATAACGAGATACTCACTCAACAAACAGAAGTGTGCATCACCGCATGGAGACAACACACTCACACATACTGCATCGTTGTGTCCGGCTCCCCACCCTGTAGGCAGCGTGGGAAAGCATGTACGAAGGTTGCCTGTGTGTGCCTGTTTTTTCTGTCTCCATGTCTCCATTCTCTTTTTTCCTTTACTGTCTGCGCTTTGTTCTTTTTCAGCCATTAATATCAGGGTGACCTTGACATCACACACTTGCTTGCACTGATTCCACCCTGACTGTTGCATGTCACGCACAACAACTTCCTGGTGTGTGTGTTTTCTGGGTATGAACCAAATGTCCCCACAAGGGGAGGAATATCTGAAAGATTTTGAATGTCCCCATTTTGCACCAAAAACTGATGTTTACACAAACCCCTTAAAAAGGTGAACGTTCGCTGAGGTCAAGGTTAGTGTTAGATTTACATGCAGTAAGTATTAATTCATTGTGTCAGTGCTTCAAAAAGTATGTGTGTGTTTCTTGCCTGAGAGGAAGCTCGCTCATCCGGAGACCGGCACACACAGGAGACAGACTTGAGGTCAGCTCCACAACAGCAGTGGGAGAAGGACAGAGTCGAGTCATGCACAGAGCCATACATCTTAATCTCTTTTTAATGACCTCTGACCTTTACTGTAGTCCAGTTATACACTGTGGTTATAGCTTGACTAAACTGTACATGGAAACATAGTCACTGACAACATCCTCCACCTGAAATACACACGTTTATACTGAAGTATGTCTGATATTTTTAGTGAGCCCAGAGTTCATGTATATTTCTGTATGTTTAGTGTTTCTTTATGTTGAATATTTCTGCATGCTGTGTGTTTCTGTAGGTTGAATATTTCTGTATGCTTTCTTTCTGTATGTTGAATATTTATGTGTTGTGTGTTCCTGTATGTTGAATATTTCTGTACATTGTGTGTTTTCTATATGTTGTGTGTTTCATTATATTGTGTATTTTCTGTATGCTGTGTGGTTTTTGTATGTTGAGTATTTTCTGTATGCTTTGTTGTTTTTGTATGTTGAGTATTTTCTGTATGCTGTGTTTGTGTATGTTGAATATTTCTGTATGTTGTGTTTCTGTATATTGAGTATTCTCTGTATGCTGTGTGTTTCTGTATGTTAAATATTTCTGTATGCTGTGTATTTTCTGTATACTGTGTATTTTCTGTATGTTGTGTGCTTCTGTATGTTGAATATATCTGTATGATGTGTATTTTCTGTATGTTGAATATTTCTGTGTTGTGAGTTTCTGTAGGTTGACTATTTCTGTACACTGTGTATTTTCTATATGTTGTGTGCTTTTGTATGTTGAGTATTCTCTGTATGCTGTGTGTTCCTGAATGTTGAATAGTTCTGTATGCTGTGTATTTTCTGTATGTTGTGTGTTTCTGTATGTTGAATATTTCTGTATGCTGTGTTTCGGTATGTTGAATATGTCTGTATGCTGCATGTTTCTATATGTTGTGTGTTTCGGTATGTTGTGTATTTCCTGTATGCTGTGTGGTTTTTGTATGTTGAGTATTTTCTGTATGCTGTGATGTTTTTGTATGTTGCGTATTCTCTGTATGCTGTGTGTTTCTGTATGTTAAATATTTCTATATGCTGTGTATTTTCTTTATGTTGTATATTTCCTGTATGTTGTGTGCTTCTGTATGTTGTGTGTTTCTGTATGTTGTCTGCTTCTGTATGTTAAATATATCTGTATGTTGAGAATTTTCTGTATATTGAATATTTCTGTGTTGTGTTTCTGTATGTTGAATATTTCTGTATACTGTGTATTTTCTCTATGCTGTGTTTCTGTATGCTGAGTATTTTCTGTATGTTGTGTTTCCTGTATGTTGTGGCTTTTGTATGTTGAGTATTCTCTGTATGCTGTGTGTTCCTGTATGTTGAATAGTTCTGTATGCTGTGTATTTTCTGTATGTTGTGTGTTTCTGTATGTTGAATATTTCTGTTTGCTGTGTATTTTCTGTATGTTGTGTGCTTCTGTATGTTGAATATATCTGTATGTTGTGTGTTTCTGTATGTTGAATATATCTGTATGTTGAGTATTTCAGTATGTTGTGTTTCTGTATGTTGTGTGTTTCTGTATGTTGAATATTTCAGTATGTTGTGTTTCTGAATGTTGTGTGTTTCTATGTTGAATATTTCTGTATGTTGTGTTTCTGTATGTTGTGTGTTTCTGTATGTTGAATATATCTGTATGCTGTGTATTTTCTGTATGTTGTGTGCTTATGTATGTTGAATATATTTGTATGTTGTGTATTTTTTTATGTTGAAGATTTCTGTATGTTGTGTATTTTCTGTATGTTGAATATTTCTGCATGCTGTGTATTTTCTCTATGCTGTGTTTCTGTATGTTGTGTTTCCTGTATGTTATGTGCTTTTGTATGTTGAGTATTCTCTGTATGCTGTGTGTTCCTGTATGTTGAATAGTTCTGTATGCTGTGTATTTTCTGTATGTTGTGTGTTTCTGTATGTTGAATATTTCTGTATGATGTGTATTTTCTGTATGTTGTGTGCTTCTGTATGTTGAATATTTCTGTATGCTGTGTTTCGGTATGTTGAATATGTCTGTATGCTGCATGTTTCTATATGTTGAATATTTCTGTCTGTTCTGTGTTTTCTATATGTTGTGTGTTTCGGTATGTTGTGTATTTTCTGTAAGCTTTGTGGTTTTTGTATGTTGAGCATTTTCTGTATGCTGTGTTGTTTTTGTATGTTGAGTATTCTCTGTATGCTGTGTGTTTCTGTATGTTAAATATTTCTATATGCTGTGTATTTTCTTTATGTTGTATATTTTCTGTATGATGTGTGCTTCTGTATGTTGTGTGTTTCTGTATGTTGTCTGCTTCTGTATGTTAAATATATCTGTATGTTGTGAATTTTCTGTATATTGAATATTTCTGTGTTATGTTTCTGTATGTTGAATATTTCTGTATACTGTGTATTTTCTATATGTTGTGTGTTTCTGCATGCTGTGTATTTTCTCTATGCTGTGTTTCTGTATGCTGAGTATTTTCTGTATGCTGAGTATTTTCTGTATGTTGTGTTTCCTGTATGTTGTGTGCTTTTGTATGTTGAGTATTCTCTGTATGCTGTGTGTTCCTGTATGTTGAATAGTTCTGTATGCTGTGTATTTTCTGTATGTTGTGTGTTTCTGTATGTTGAATATTTCTGTTTGCTGTGTATTTTCTGTATGTTGTGTGGTTCTGTATGTTGAATATATCTGTATGTTGTGTGTTTCTGTATGTTAAATATATCTGTATGTAGAGTATTTCAGTATGTTGTGTTTCTGAATGTTGTGTGTTTCTGTATGTTGAATATTTCTGTATGCTGTGTATTTTCTGTATGTTGTGTGTTTCTGTATGTTGAATATATCTGTATGCTGTGTATTTTCTGTATTTTGTGTGCTTATGTATGTTGAATATATCTGTATGTTGTGTAGTTTTTTGTATGTTGAATATTTCTGCATGTTGTGAATTTTCTGTATGTTGAATATATCTGTACATTGAGTGTTTCTGTATGCTGTGTGTTTCTGTATGTTGTATGTTTCTGTATGTTGAATGTTTCTGTATGTTAAGTCTTTCTGTATGTTGAATGTTTCTGTATGTTAAATATTTCTGTATGTTGTGTGTTTCTGTATGTTGTGTGTTTTTGTATGTTTAGTATTTCTGTATTTTGTGTATGTTGAATATTTCTGTATGTTGTGTGTTTCTACAGGCTATGTTTTTGTATTTTTAAAATTTCTGTATGTTGTGAGTTTCTGTATGCTGTTTCTGTATGTTGTGTGTTTCTGTATGTTGTTTTTCTTTATGTTGAGTATTTATCTTTTGTATATTCTGTATGTTGAATATTTCTGTATTTTGTGTGTTTTCTGTATGTTAAACATTTAAGTATGTTGTGCATTTTCTGTATGTTCTGTTTTTGAATGTTGTATATTTTATTCATGTTGAATACTGTGTCTCTGTATGCTGTGTGTTTCTGTATGTTGAGTGTTTCTGTATGTTGTGTTTTTTTCTGTATGCTTTCTGTACTGTATGTTGTATATTTTTGTATGTTGAGTGTTTCTGAATGTTAAATATTTCTCTGTGTTGTGTGTTTATGCTGTGTATTTCTGTATGTTGTGATGAGATTTTGTTCATGATTATGTATTTAGCTGTTGGAAAACCTATTGTAAATGGTAATATTTGATAATTTCGTTGTTAAAGATGGAGGAGGATGAACTAAAGAAAGGGCACAAACTAAGGATCACTGATTATTTTCAAGGGTCCGAAAAAGATAGATCAACCAAATGTATATGGGAGCTTTTTTATGTGTTAGATGGTCTGCCCATGTGATTGCCTCTCTGTGCTGCTGTTACCATGTCTGTTAGTACTGTAAGCCTGTGCCCTTAATACATAGCACTTCTCCAATAACAGATTTTCTAAGAAACAGATTGTGCTTTGATTTCTTTTCAGAAAAGTTATGTCAGAGTGTGATTTGAGGATGATTAAGATTGCTGCATTGTCACATCCTGTTTAATTTTGAGATATATTTTCTCCTTGTGTATGGGTCATTCCATGTCATTTCAACACAGGATCAGCCGCCACGACTCCGATTTTCATGAAACTTTCAGGAATGATTGGGACCTATGAAAAATGTCTAGAACTCAATTTTTTTGCAAATGGCCTCTTAATTAGTGAGATAGGCACTAATGAATTTTTGACTAATTACCACATCAAGAATTAAAATGTGTATATCTATAGCTATAGCACCTAGAGAGTTTGGGGTGTGGGTGCAGAATATGGTATAGATGTGCTTTTTGGGGGTTATGTGGGGCTGCCAGGGGATTTGCTCTTGTTAATTATGTCATGGTTTGATTTACTGTTTTTGGAAATAAAAAATAATGTAGAATATCATCACTGTCAAATTCCAAATTCATGACTGCTTTTCACTTAATTGTAATGCCCACATCCTGATTATGTGAACACAAAAATTCAATGTCATAGTACCAGTGAGCCAAAATAAGGCCAATACAATTTTTTGCAATTGTTTGTGTCATTTATCCAACTGCGCCACAACACCTGTCAAATCCCACTTGAACCACTGGTTGTGTGTTTCTGTCTGTTGAGTGTTTCTATATGTTGTATTTTTTCTGTATGCTGTGTGGTTTTGTATGTTGTATATTTTCTTCATGTTGAATATTTCTGTATGTTGTGTCTTTCTTTATGACGTGTATTTATATATGTTGTATATTTTTTGTATGTTGAGTGTTTCTGTATGTTGAATATTTCTGTGTTGTGTTTCTTTATGTTGTGTATTTCTGTATGCTGTGCATTTTCTGTATGTTGTGCAGTTTTTGTATGTTGAGTGTTTCTGTATGCTGTGTGTATTTGTATGTTGAATATTTCTGTATGTTGTGTGTTTCTGTATGTTGAATTCATCTGTATGTTGTGTTTCTGTATGTTGACTATACCTGTATGTTGTGTGCTTCTGTATGTTGTGTGTTTCTGTATGTTGAGTGTTTCTGTATGTTGTGTATTTTCTGTATGTTGTGTGTTTCTGTATGTTGTGTTTCTCTATGTTGTGTGTTTCTGTATGTTATGTATTTTCTGTATGTTGTGTTTCTGTATGTTGAATATTTATTTATGTTGTGTATTTTCTATATGTTGTGAGCTTTTGTATGTTGTATATTTTTGTTTCTGTATGTTGTGTGTTTCAGTATGTCGTATGTTTCTCTTGTGTATTTTCTGTATGTTGAATATTTCTGTATGCTGTGTGTTTTGGTATGTTGTATGTTTCTCTTGTTTATTTTCTGTATGCGGTGTTTCTGTACGTTGAATATTTCTGTATGCTGTGTGGTATGTTGTATATTTTCTTCATGTTGAATATTTTTATATGTTTTATTTTCTGTATGTTGTGTTTTTGTACATTGTGTTTTTTTCCTGTATGCTATATGTTTTTGTATGTTGTGTATTTTCTGTATGTTGAATATAGCTGTATGTTGTGTTTCTGTATGCTGTGTGTTTTGTATGTTGTGTATTTTCTGTATGTTGAGTGTTTTTGTATATTGAACATTTCTGTATGTTGTGTTTTGTCTGTATTCTGTGTTTCTGTGTGTCGCATGTTTTTGTATGTTGAGTGTTTCTGTATGCTGTGAGCTTTTGTATGTTGTGTATTTTCTTCATGTTGAATATTGTGTTAGTCATATATTTCTGTATGTTGAATATTTCTGAATGCTGTGTATTTTCTATATGTTGTGTTTTTGTATGTTGTGTGTTTCTGTATGTTTTGTGTTTCTGTATGTTGTGTGTAACTGTATGCTGTGTGTTTTGTATTTTCTGTATGTTGAGTTTTTTGTATGTTGTGTGTTGTCTGTATGCTGTGTTTCTGTATGTTGAGTATTTCTGTATGTTGTGGATTTTCTGTATGTTGTCTTTCTGTATGTCATACTTTTGTGTATGTTTATTTTCTATATATTGTGTGTTTCTGTATGTTGAATATTATGTTATGTTATATTAATAGTATGTTGTTAGCTTTTTTATGTTGTGTATTTACTTGAATATTGTGTTTCTTTACATATGTTTCTGTATGTTGTGTTCTTGTGTGTTATATGTTTCTGTATGCCGTGTATTTCTGTATGTTGTGTTTCTGTATGTTGTGTTTCTGTATGTTGAGTGTTTTTGTATGTTGTGTATTATCTTCAAGTTAAATATTTCTGTATGTTATGTGTTTTTGTATGTTGTATATTTTCTTCATGTTGAATATTTTTATATGCTGTGTATTTCTGTATGCTGTGTGTTTGTGTTGTGTGTTTTTGTATGTTGAGTGTTTCTGTATGTTGAGTATTTCTCCATGTTGTGTGTTTCTCTATGTTGAATATCTCTGTGTTGTGTATTTTTAATATGTTGTGAACTTTTGTATGTTGTATATTTTCTTCATGCTAAATATTGTTTCTTTGTCATGTTTCTGTATGTTGCATATCTTTGTATGCTGTGTATTTTCTATATGTTGTGTTTTTGTATGTTGTGTTTCTGTAGATTGTGTATTTTTGTATGTTAAGTGTTTTGTATGTTGAATATTTCTGTATGTTGTGTATTTTCTGTATGTTGTTTTTGTACGTTGTTTTTTCTGTATGTTATGTTTTTGTATGTTGTGTATTTTCTGTATGCTGAATATAGCTCTATGTTGTGTGTTTCTTTATGTTGAATGTTTCTGTATGTTGAACATTTCTGTATGTTGTGTATTTCTGTATGCTGTTTCTGTATGTTGAGTATTTCTGTATGCACTGTTTCTGTATGTTGTTTCTGTACGTTGAATATTTCTTTATGTTGTGTGCTTCTGTATGTTTTGTTTTTGCATGTTGTATATTTTCTTCATGTTGAATATTCCTGTATGCTTTGTTTCTTTGTCATGTATTTCTGTATGTTGAATATTTCTGTATGTTGAGGATTTCTGTATGCAGCGTATGTTTATTTTCTATATGTTGTGTGTTTCTTTATGTGAAATATTTCTGTATGTTAAGCTTTTGTATGTTGTATATTTTCTTCATGTTTTTCTTCATGTTGTGTGTTCCTGAATGTTGCGTTTTCTGTATGTTGAATTTTTCTGTATGTTGAATATTACTGTGTTGTGTCTTACTTTATGTTGTGTGTAACTGTATGCTTGTATTTTCTAAGTTGTGCATTTTCTGCGTGTTGTGTTTTAATGTTTTTTCTCTATGTTGTGTATTTTCTGTACGTTAAATATTTCTGTGTGTTGTGTTTCTGTATGCGGTGTACATTCTGTATGTTGTGCATTTTGTTTGTTATGTTTCTGAAAATGATCTTTTTATATGTTGTGTGTGTCTGTATGTTGTGTGTTTCTATATGCTGTGTATATTCTGTATGTTGTTTCTGTATGTTGTGTTTCTGTATGTTAAATGTTTTTGTATGCTGTTTCTGTATGTTGTCTTCCTGGATGTTGTGTATTTTCTATATGTTGTTTATTTCTGTATGTTGAATATTTCTCTGTGTTATGTTTCTGTATGCTTGTATTTTCTGTGTTTTGCATTTTCTGTATGTTGTGTATTTTAATGTTGTGTTTCTGTATGTTGTATATTTTCTGTATGTTGAATATTTCTGTATGCTGTGTGTTCCTGAATGTTGTGTATTTTCTGTACGTTGTGTTTCTGTATGCTGTGTGTTCCTGAATGTTGTGTATTTTCTGTACGTTGTGTTTCTGTATACAGTGTTTTTGTATGTTGTATATTTCTGTATGTTGTGTTTCTGTACGTTGAATATTTCTGTATGTTAAATATTTTTGTATGCTGTGTTTCTGCATGTTGTGTTCATGAATGTTGAATATTTTCTGTATGTTGAATGTTTCTCTATGTTGAATGTTTCTGTAAGTTGAATGTTTCTGTATATTGAATATTTCTGTATGTTGAATATTTCTGTATGTTGTGGGTTTCTGTATGTATCTGTATGTGCCTGCATATTCTATGTCTTTTAAAGGATTGTTTAGCTGAGAAAACAAAAAAAGATGCTCAAATAATTCACAGAAGTTATGCCCAATACCTTCTAGCGAATCAGGATCAGGGATTTGGAGAAGACTTTTAAACAGAGCAGAATTAAACGTTGCACTTCGCCTTTTTGTACACAACAAACATGGAGCAGGATATTCAGGCACTTTTCTTTAATGTCTCAAACACCTCCAGGGGCAGGGATTCCACAGCACACACACACACACACACACACACACACACACTTTGGTTTTTAGTTCAGGCTTTCCCCCCTTCTCTTTTCACTCTTTTTCTGGCTATCGAGTGACATAAGGGCGGCACGGTCGTGTAGTGGTTAGCAACCAGAAGGTCCTGGGTTCGAGTCCTGGGCTCAGCAAGGGCGTTTCTGTGCCTTTGAGTTCGCATTTCTCCCTTGTGCCTGCGTGGGTTTCCTCTGGGTACTCTGAATTCCGTCCACATGCTGAAAACATGCACGTTAAGCTAAATGACTGTTCCAAATTATCCCTAGGTGTGGTGAGTTGTTCAGGGTGTACCCTGCCTTCGCCCAGAGTCGGCTAAGATAGGCTCTAGAAGGATTGTTTGTTCTGCCTGTTTTACTGCATGTGTTTGTGCTTTAGATTAAAAATAAATAAATAACTAAATGAATAAAAACTCTGACAGCTTTTTATTTATCTTGTAATTATTAATTACATTAATTTTGAGGCTGGTTCTCGATTTCAAATATACACAGTGTAAATACGGCTTCGTACATTCCCTCACACTCTCCCCTTCACACACACACACACACACACACACACACACACACACACACACACACACACACACACACACACACACACAC
>JAQMYF010000009.1:6377033-6392323 GCA_030014195.1 Neosilurus mollespiculum
ACTCTGGACAAAGGCAGGGTATATCCTGAACAGCACGCCAGACTATCACAAGCCCTACAAATACACAACCATTCACATTCATTCATACCAAGGGGCAATTTGGAACAGCAATTAGGCTGATGTGCATGTCTTTGGACTGTAGGAGGAAACCTGAGTACCTGGAGGAAACCCACACAAGCACAGGGAGAACATCCTAACTCCACACAGAAACACCCTTGCCAAGCCCGGGACTCGAACCCAGGACCTTGTTGCTGTGAAGTGGACTTGCTAACCACTACGCCATTGTGCTGCCACCTCTTAATGCTACAGCACACAAAGACATTACATACAGTTGTGTGCTTCTAACTTTGTGGTAACAGTTTGGAGAAGAACCACAAATGGGTTTGATATCAGGCGTCCACATACGTGTTGTTGGAAACAGTTAACCGTGTGTTGGTTACATATTCAGGCTAACACATGAATACGATTTCCTTAATAAGTCTGTGAGTCTGTGAGTTTACATTGTTGGGTGTGATTTTGCATAATGGCTAATCAGTGTATCAGTAATAATGCTATAATGTGCCCTGTAAATGGTTGTTTCTGGTAATCCGTTCTTGTCATAATGTACTACATCCATTGGGACCTTAATGTAGCTAACATGTTCTGGAAGTGTATCATTCCAAACCCTTTACATAACGATTCGCCTCAAACTACATTCAGCTCTTTCAGTGATATCACGCAGACATGTTGAGGTGGTTTAGGACGCAGTGTGACTCACAGTGATCTATAAATATGTACAGATCTTCACTTTCTAGCTGAACACTGTCACTTTATTTCTTAGCACACTTGGTGTACCCACCTCAGCTCCCAAAGTTTCAAAGAGAACCTGTAGAAAACAAATGTCAAAATAGTACTGTCCATCCATCCATTATATACGTATACCTCTTATTCGTCAGGGTCACAAGGAAACACTTTGGACAAGAGCTGAGGTAGACCCTGAACAGGCAGTGAGTTCGTCACTGGGCTAACACAAACAAAAACAACAATTTATGCTCTTACATTCACACATATGGGCAATTTAGATTAGTGAGTTGACCCAATGGGACAATACGGTGGTGTAGATGTTACCACATCTGCCTCACAGCAAGAAGCTCCTGGGTTCAATTTCCTGGCTTGAGTGTTTCTGTGTAGAGTTTGCATGTTCTACCTACGGGATTCCTCCGGGTACTCCGGTTTTTCCCACAGTCCAAAGACCTGCACATTGACCCTAGGTGTGAGTGTGAATGTGTGTGTGTGTGTGTTATGTGTTGGTCCTGCAATGGTTCAGGGTGTTCCCCACCTTTGCCCAGTGATGGCTGAGATATGCAACAGCCTCCCCACTGACCCCAATAGGATCAAGCGGTTCTGCAAATGAGTGGGAGTGAGTGAGTTGACCTAATGTGTATATCTTTGGATGGTTGGAGGAAACCGAAGTACCTGGATGAAACCCACACAAGTGTGAGAACATGCAAACTCCATACCGAAATGCCAAGTTGGCCACAGGGTCCGAACCCAGAACTTCCTTGCAGTGAGGTGACAGTGCACAGGCACAGGTACACTGCTGTGTCGACCATGATTATTTCATTTCAGATTAATATTAGTTTAAATACAGAATATCGTTCTTTTGTTTTTTTGTTTTTTAGAAAACAAAAAGCATTTCAAAGATCAACACATTCATGGTTTTAGATGATTAAGAAAAATTGAAACCATATTCATGCTAAATTGTAAGCTAGTAACTTATAGCATACATACAGCTTAATCCCATTACGGTCACAGGGAGGCTGGAGCCTATTTCAGCCGACACTGGACTAAGGCTGGGTATACCCTGAATAGTTCACCAGACTATCACAATGCAAGACACACACACACACACACACACACACACACACACACACACACACACACACAACGATTCAAACTCACTCCTAGGGCCAATTAGCCTAATGTGTATGTCTTTGGATTGTGGGAGGAAACCGGAGTTCCCAGAGGAAACCCATGCAAGCACAAGGAGAACATGCAAACTCCACACAGAAAGGCCCGAGGTGGGGATTTGAACCCAGGACCTCCTTGCTGTGAGACGGACACGCTCACGACTACACCATCATATAGCCCTATGCACAAAAATAGATTATCTTACATTTTAGCTTAATTGCTTATTATTTATTCTTTTTTTTTGAGAGAACTTTTTTTGCTCTCTCTCTCTCTCTCTCTCTCTCTCTCTCTCTCTCTCTCTTTCTCTCTAAAGAAAGAGTAATCAACTGAGGCTTCAAGTCACATCAAACGTGGTCCTTTTCTCCCACCTAGTGGTCATGTTTCAGTTGAACTTACAGTTCCTGTAATGAGAGGCAACATTTATATTATGTGTAAGTCTTTATGATTGACACATGGTTTTTAAATGGAGTCCAAGATATATTTTTTAATTAAAATTATGAGCTGTTTGTGTTAAGGTCACTTTTGGGGTACGGTTTCCTTCATTATCCACAATGCCATTCAACTACCTGCCTGGTGCTGGAGCACTTCGATCGATCTTCTCTATCTAAAGAGAGTGATGTGGCATTGCTTTAATACTTTATTCTGTCTCCTCTGTACAGCTCAGCTTCCTTTTTTCCTTAACTGGTAATACCCCCAGACTAAACTTTATTTTTTATAACTATATCAGACTAAACTATATTTTTGTGTTTCATGATGGTCACCATGTCAGAGTAGGCAATCATAGTGCCATTAATTCTTGCCTTGTTTTAGTCCAGAGACTGGAAGCCCTACAAACTTGATTCCAACCAATCATTGTTCAGTTCTTTACATGTCGCTGGGTAGAAAGGTCAACACATTGTTAATCATACCAACAGAAGGAACATTTTGTTTGAGTTGACAAACTTGGTTAGACTTCTTGTGAGGGTGTCGTGGGGCACCTCAGACAATACAGTACTGTTCTTTGATTATGTCACACTACAAAACCTGTTCTTCATTTTTGATGTTCATCTTCCAGCCTGACCTTGAAATTTGTTGACTATGACAAAACTGGAATTTTCACAGCTGTCCTCTCATAGATGCTTAACTTGATAAGGCGAACCTCTGGTGCATTTTAGTATCGCATACCTGCATGGCATTCTGGGTTTTCAATGATTGCATGAACATCTACACTATTCCTACACTGGAATAACTCGTTATTTTGATGCCAAACTTCACTGAAAAAGTGAGGAACTTCTGTACATTTTTCCTTATTAGAGTGTTATCTCTACTGGAATTGCACACTGCCCCTAGCAATAATCATTTCCCCCTCTGACATCAGAACTGCACATCTTCTGTAACTTATTGCAGGAACAGTGAATATATAACACTACATAACAAGTTGTCCCAAAACACTGACCACATCACAAAAATTTCAGTATAGATATATCCAGGGTGGAAGTTTTCTTTAACAAACCCATGAGAAAAGACTACTGTGTAACATTACACGGCTAATTATTGAGCTGAATCTTGGGCTGAGATAACATAACATGTTTTTAATAATAGTTTATAAGAAGTCCCATTATTCCATTATGATTTTTGTTCAATTATGAAACCTTAAAACAAGTTAAACCAATAAATGTTCAAAATAAACAAAAAAATAAGATAAGCACATTCGTAGACAGATGTGTTGGGCTTAAATATGAGCAGTTCAGCTTTCTGCAAGTTGGAAATACACAGTATATACTCACTACAGTGACCACTTTATTTTTGGAACACAGACTTCTAATATTAAGAAGGACCTGTTTTAAAGATGAGAAAATTGTGGCCATAAGGTGATGCACATGATCAGGAACAATACTCAGGCATCCTCACATCATTACACAACCCCCACCAGCCTGAACTCTTGACATTAGGCAAGCTGGATGCAAGTATTCTTGAAGACAAATTCGAATTCTACCATCTGCATGTCCTAGCACAACTCAAGATTAATCCAACTGAGTGATGTAAGTTCTGGGTCTGGGGAGCTGTTCAGGGTGCACCTCGCATTTGCCCACTGTCGGCTGAGATAGGCTCCAACCTCTTTTGAAGTGATTCTGTTTTCTGTTTTAGTTTTATTTTTAATTTTATTTTACTTTCTGTTCTTATACCGTTAAATCTTTCTGACTTTTAAAAAGTAAATGTTGTAGTATTTGTTTGGGCCAGCAGGGGGCACCATATGCATTAAGGATAAACGAGCTTTATGATTTCTGTTCCCCCAGTGCAGCTAACTGGGCTATCAAAGGCCAGCCAATGCTTTGCGATGGCCTGGTGAGCTGTCCAGGGTGTACTCTGCCCTCACCCAAAGTTGGCTGAGATGGGCGCCAGCCTCCCCGTGACCCTAATTAAGATTAAGTGGTTCAGAAAATGAATGGATGAATATACATGTACATACCCGACAAGTTGATGAAGATTCCTCACAGCAGTACTCTGACTCAATTGGAGTTTCTCTACAACATCAGTTTTCTTACAGTGGGGATTAGTCTGGACACATCGGTCAGAGAGCCCAGGTTGACCGGGGTGGGATGCTGCTGATTCCTTGCATTTGCTAGTTAATTGTACAATCACTTTGTTGACCATGATGAGAGGAATCCCAAGGTTTTGTGCAATCTGATGCTGGCTGGGTCCACCCTTTTAAAATTAAAATGTTGCTCCTGATGTTCACAGCATAGCTAGTTGCTATAAACAATTTAAATACCGTAATCTAAAATAAAATAGTAATAATATATTAACATGTTTGATCAGAGGAGTTTCACAGATAAAACTCAGTAATGAGGGGTGCGTATTTATTTTTGATATATTTCACTAATCCATGTTAGGGTAGTGTGATGTGACTTGATGTGAAGCGCACAGTAGTCCCAACTGCAGTCCACATTACAGGTTTCGATATTAATGCTCTCTTAATATGTTTCTATAGTAACAGCTCACTCACCAAAACTTTGGACATGCCCCATAAACAAAGGCTAAAAAAACGGATTAAAATCTAGGTCTCCGTTCACCTGTTTAATTAGAAATTGTGAACTGAAAAGGAATAATATTATAGAATAGTATGGGGTGGCACACTGGCATGGTGGTGTAGTGGTTAGCACGTCTGTGTCAGAGCTAGAAGTACCCGGGTTTGAGCCCTGGGCTGAGTAGTGTTTCTGTGTGGAGTTTGCATGTTCTTCCTGTGCTTGTGTGGGTTTCTTCTGGGTAATCTGATTTCCTCCCACAGTCCAAAGACATGCATTATGCCACAGGTGCCAAATCCGGCCTGCTAACTCATTTAATGTGTATCTACTTTGCACCAAATCATGACATAAACTTACCTACTGTTTTTTTTGATTACATAACCAAGAGATGTGTCATCACTGATATGGTGAAATTTTTCATAAGGAGACGGGTATTTAAAATGTATGAAAGGAGTCTTCAGTGTCGGTATGCTTTCTGCCTGAGGATATGAAGCCTGCAGGACAGTGTTGTTCCTGAGCACCATGAAAAGCTACATTGTTGGACTTATTAACTTGAAGGTTGTGAGAAAAGGAGAGGCTGGTCAAGGAACGACTGTTTATAGATGCTATAATGAATTAATGTGTCTCACAGAAATTCCACAACGTTCAAAGGATTCATTGTATAAATAGTTTAAAAAGCATGACATATCTTTCATTAATAAAATAAAAATTGCAACTGTTAGCAAACTGTTGTGGCATAAAAAGCACTTGGGGACATTTGTGATTGGCTGCACCACATCATTGATTATTTTCCTAGACCATCATTTGCATTTTGGCAGACGCCATTCTCCTGACCGACTTACATTTTCATCCCATTCATACAACTGAGCAGTTGAAGGTTAAGGGCCTTGCCTAGGGGCCCAACAGTGGTACAAGCATTTGAACCCCTGACCTTTCAATCAGTAACCCAGAGCCTTTACCACTGAGTCAATGCTACCCCTATGTCACTCCCCAAATCACATATGTCACACTCCAAGTGATTTACTGAGTAACAGTAATGACATGATTAATAAAAGTAGAAACAAAATCTCACAGTTAAGTAGAAGACATCAAACTGAACATGAACTGCAAAAGCATGTGTATTTAGATGGAGCAGAACTTTGAAAATTTACGGTCCGTTTTTGTTAGACAGGCCCGAGGATGGACATGCGTGGACTTTTCTGGCCAGACCCTGGGAAACTTATGATAACAAACAATCTGAACGATTTTACACTGAGTGTTTTATAGTCTTTATTCATCCAGACCAGAAAAACAACAGGACACAATGACAGAGGCAGTCTAGAGCCTGATTTATTCTGTTTATTCTTCTCAACTCCAAATATTTACATTTCAACTTACATTATTAATTCACACATGGTGCTGTTTAATAGTATTAATGGAAAAGTAGTATCAGTTCTGCAGAGAGGAAGGCCATGAGTCTGGGTTTCATTTAAAGAAACCTTTTATTACACCCTTTGTGGGTTCGTTAAAGGTTCTCTCCACAGCGATGGGGGCGGGCACGGTGGCATAGTTCTTAGGATGTCAGCCTCACAGAGAGAAGGTCCTGGGTTTGGGCTCTGGGTTTGAGTCTCAGGCTCGGCCAGGGCTTTGCTATGTGGAGTTTGGATGTTCTCTCTGTGCATGCGTGGGTTTCCTCCAGGCGCTCTGGTTTCCTCCCACAGTCCAAAGACATGCACATTAGGCTAACTGGCTGTTCCAAATTGTCCGTGAGTGTGTATGGTTTTGTGTGTGTTTTGACCTGCAATGTAATGGCAAACCGTTCAGAGTGTATCCCACCATTGCTCAAAGTCGGCTGCGATAGGCTCCAGCCTCCCCGCGACCCTGGTAGGATCAAACGATTCAGCATATAAATGAATGCATGAATGAATGAACAGAGAGCAAGATGTTCTCATTTAATCTCACCTTTTGAACCACTTTTATCCTTTTTTAGGCTCAAGGCTGGAACCGGTCGCAGTTGACTCCAGGGAAAGTGGAGTTGAACTGCTTGCCAGACCATCACAGGGACAACACACACAGCCATTCACACTCACATTCACATCTAGAGGCACCCAAACATGGGGAGAGCTTGCAAACTCCACACAGAAACGCCCTCGTAGAGTCCAAGACTGGAACCCAGGACCAGGTGGACATGATAATCACAGCACCATAGAGCTCCCCCACAAAGAGTTCTTAGCTTCCTAAAATAGTTCTACCTGGTACAGCTTCTGATACACATCCAGTTACAGGGTTTTAATGAAAACCTTTGAAGTTCTTCCAGATGGTTAACCAAAAAACCGATAAAGGTTCTAGCTTTGATCTTTTATCCTGAATGTAAATATCTTTGAGATCCAAGAAAAAGCCTGTGTTTAAAATGTAAAAATAAATAAATCACTTGTAAAATGATACTGTATATTCTTACAGGACGATGTAGATTTTATTTGTTTGTTTGTTTATTTGTTACTTTGCAGATGCTTTAAAATGAATGGTCTGTGACGAAAGATTAAATTAGTATTCTTTCACAGATAATTCACAAATTTGGAATATTCATGCTCAAATGTTCCTGAAATAAGTGCTTAGAGTTCCAGTTGTAAGAGATGAAAGTGTTCCTTCTTGTTTTTTTTATTTTTTATTTATATATACTGTTATATAAATACAGCTATATATACTGTCAATATATATTTATATATAGTGAAGGATTATTGTAGTTTTACAAATGGGTTCTAGTTGGAAACTCTTTAGGGTTCCTCCAGAGGTACAAACCAATAAACATTTTGGGGTTTAACATTTGACCACCACCCTTTCACACACAAAATGAGAAAATAAGATGAAGTTATTACTGAAATTAAGATAGGACTCATTTGCATTCTCTGGAGACAATGTAAAAGATTATGGCAGAGAGGTGACCTGAAGAACTTCCTAGATCAGAGGTTCCCAACCTGGTCCCGATGGCCCCTCTGTCCTGCACATTTTAGTGCTTTGCTTTCCCTGCTCGATCGCACCCACTCAACACATAAAGAGCTGTAAAGTAGCTAATTAGGTTAATCAGGTGTGTTGGTAAACACCAAAATGTGCAAGGCAGGGGGTTCTGCAGGACCAGGATTGGGAACCTCTTCACTAGATCAACCAAGAATCTAACCTGGAACCTTTGTCTAGTACATAGAGTACTGAACTGAAAGAGGACATTCCCAAAGGTCCTCTGGACACTCTCCAGTGCTACAGTTACACAATCCAGCATCCTTCAGGGTTCTTTGGTGCTTTACTCTAAGCAAACCCTTGAATGGTTCTTTGTTGGCCTCAGAAACAATTAATTAACAATTAATTAGAAAGCTTGAACCAATAACCTCCCAAACAGCCCACAAGGAATAATTTTTAAAGAGAGGATGTAGGATGATAATGTAGGAGGATGTAGGATGATAATGTAGGAGGATGTAGGATAAATGAAGGACATATTTGTGGTTATGCTCAGTTTGTCTTTCTGATGAAACTTTATACATTAGTGGCTTTCTCTCATAAGTAGGACCCTTTTAGAAGGGGAAAGCTTTAAACAGTTGACATATACATTAACTGATCTGTCACCTTTAAAATGTGGGGAATTCTAACATATTTTGTGGTGCTTTTTTCACTTTTCAGCAGAATGGAGTGTATAAACAGGGGAAAACATTCATGAAAAATGGAATAATTTTATTTATTTATTATGTTACAGTTTCTTAAAGATTTTAAGATCATCCAAATGTAGATGTCCTACAGATGGGTACAGGACTGTACAAAAGTCTTAAACATGCAAAGAAATCCTGTTCAGATCAAAGATGCCTTCAAAAATACTGAAATTAAATCTTTCTAAATTTTAAAATAATTATTGCTAAGCTAGAAAAGCTAGTAAACAGTAATAAATGACAAAAGTAGCCTCAGGTTCAGTGTATACAGGTAGTGAAATGAGCTGAAAGTGTCACTCAGCTTCTTATAGAACCACTCGTCGATCTTCTGGAGGTTCTGACTGCAACACTTGCTTCTCAGTTTTGCAGCAAAACCCAGCAGGCTTCATCATTATCACTTTTTATAATATCTGAAAAATTCTCTCTCTCATGTAATATCCTCCTTTCTTAATGTATATGCATATACATTTTTTCTGATAGTTAATTTTGTGCTGGAAAAACAACTAAAATGTGTTGACTTTATAACTATATTCAGAGGTTTGTACTTAAAAAGTGTTCGGATGTAAATATGTTTGTGTATACAGTATTAATATATAAATATTCTCTTTATATGTACCCTCTCTCTCTCTCTCTCTCTCTCTCTCTCTCTCTCTGTCTATATATATATATATATATATATATATATATATATATATATATATGGAATGCAGATCCTATTTTAAGGCGTGAACAATAAAGCAGGTCCAACTTTAAAGAAATTATTTGTTAGTGTGATATTTCATATAACATACACTTTGTCCAGTGACGTATCATTTTATTTATTTATTTATTTATTTATTTATTTATTTATTTATTTATGTTGCAAAAATGAGTTGATTATGATGAGATACAAAGCCTATAATGATAAAGTTTCATGATGTAAAATAAAATGATGCTGAAGAGCTTTGATAAAATGTTGTCGGCCGGTTGCTGATGTGTGCAATAGCGGCTCCTTTAAGGACAAACACTCCCTCAATACCTCCTTCTCTCTCTCTCTCTCTCTCTCTCTCTCTCCTGCTGTCCAGCTCGGGGAGACACGACTCTGACATTAAGACTGGGCGACTTTCCGCGGACAGCATGGGGATTTTATCCGACTTGTAAACACGTCTGGAATAACCGCAGGACCAGTCTGGAACATCACCAGCGTCGACTGTTTGGTTTGTTTTTGCTTCTTGTGGCATTTAAAAAAGAAAGAAAGAAAGAAAGGGGGAAAGGTGGAACCTGACACTTTTGGCACTTAAAAGCGAGCGGGAGTTTGTTGGACGGATTGACAATGCCGCGGTGTGTGTGTGTGTGTGTGTGTGTGTGAGCAGCGCCTGAGCTCGGTGGACTCCCTGATGCGGTGTGAGTCCAAGCGGCTCTGTGGTTCCGCTCAGCCGCCCTCGGCGCGCCCAAAGCCGGCCTCGGTGTGAGCGGGGACTCGGTGCTGCGCCGCCACCTCCAGCACCTCCTCCTCCTCCTCCTCTTCCTCCTCCACCACCTCCTCCTCATGGCGCAGCGGGTGCGTAAACCAAATATACCGGGGGGAATCTAGTGATTTTAATCTGTCTTCCTGGGTTCAGCCACAATCAAGTGTTAACTTCAACCCAAATTTAGGAAAAAAAAAAAAAAAGAATCATGGAGGATTCTCATGTTCATCACTTTTTAAAATAAAGATGGTTAACAAATAATTCTTTAACGTTTTATGTTTTCTTTGTTTGTTTTGTTTTTATTTGATGCCACAAGGAACCAAACACCTGAACCTTTCCAATATACAGTAGAATAAACCTATAAGATGGGAATTATTCTTCAGGACTACTGACACACACAAATCCAAAATTTCAGAGGAAGTAAATAATTCATATTTAATGTCGGAGCACTCCAATTTTTATGGACAACTTGTTTATTCCACTGTCGTGTGATGCTCCTTGTTGTGTGTTAGGATCTTTATGAAATTTCACCTCAACTCCACTCATTTATAGGCGACTTGGAAACAGATAAAAATCTATAACTTAAAAGCTCTGTCCCTCTTTCTCTGTGTGTGTGTGTGTGTGTGTGTGTGTGTGTGTGTGTGTGTGCGTGCTCCGAAAACGATTAAGACGTGGCCCGTTTCCTTAGCCAAAATTTTGAATCTAGCCTTGATGACATTTACTTGCCAAGTAAATTTTACACTTTTTTTAAAAAATGGAACCAAGATTCGGTTTTATTTATCATTAATTAATAATTCCTTTGATATATTTTTTCCTTATAAGTATTTACGCCATTAGTAAAGATTTAAACACGGGTAAAGAAGGCCACACACACACACATACACACACACACACACACACTTATTATATTAAATATATATATATACTTTATTTATATATTTGAACACGTAATATAATCTGAAGTCCCCCCCCCCAAACATGTAAATCCTTGAGCAAACTGAAAAAGAAAATCTTACTTCTGTTCTATTAGGCTTCAAAGATTTGGCCAATTATCATTAGTCTTATCAGATTATAGGAAAATTGCAGATATTGAATTAGATTTGCGGTCATTTTAGGTTTATAATCTTGAACTTCACGATAATAAAAAACTTGCACAATATTTCGTAGAATTCGTAAAAATTCATATTCGTTCAATACTATTTAATACTTGGGTGCATTTCTGTTGGAAAGTTCATTCTGATCATTTTAGGATTTTTGTTTTGAAGCAGTTGGATTCGAACTTTTGCAAAATAATTCACATTTTTATAAAATGAGCAGAAATAATAAATATTTCACCTGTGTGTGTGTGTGTGTGTGTGTGTGTGCGCGTGCGCGCGCGCGTGTTTTCTAAATAATAAAAAAATGAATAAAAATCTGAGACAGGAATGTGATTAGTCTGTATGGAAATGTTATTTTTTATTGTTAATAATTGTTATATGCTAAAATGATGATAGTGGTTAATGTGTGTGCTTTGCTTTTATTGTATTGTGCGTGTGTGTATTTTTTAACCATCCTGTAGATTTTATGCTTTAGATTTATTCAGTGTGTGTATGTGTTTATGTGTTCAGTACGAGGATCTGGTGCATTACGGAGGGGACGGATTGGGGATCCCGGCCCCGGCGGTGTACGGCGAGCCTCACCCGGCGGCGCGCGCCGTGCACGCGGTTCACGGGGGTCCTGGTCCCGGCGCCGCCGCCGCCGCTCTGCACGCGCACCACTATCCTCTGGCGGCGGCTCCAGGCGTGGGCTCGGCTGTTAACGACGCGCTGAAACGTGACAAAGACGCCATTTATGGGTATGTGTCCTCCTTTTATGGCGTTAATAAAAGGCTTAAAACCGGGACATATTAGCTACCAAGCGCTTCAGGCTGCCAGGAATCCGAACGTCCTGTTCTGTAATATCCAATAAAAACGACCTGATTTATTATAATATAATATCATAAATTACTGTACACTGAATGCTTGATGCTTGACCTGTTATCACGGGACACAACAACGGAAATCTCGAAAACTTTGTGCTTATAGGCGCGCGAGAGCGGGTTACTGTATTAGAATGGAAATCAAATGACGTAATACTGATGGATGCTATTTTATATCATTAAACTAATCTCTGATATATTGATCGTTATGTCTGCGTTGTTTTTTTTTTTGTTTTTTTTGTCACTAGCTTACAGAAAAAGTCAGTTAGACACAGCAAGTTCACCAGGTGTAATTTTCTCACCTGTAGCCTATAGTGCACGTGCCCCCCCCTCCCCCCAATTTCATTTCATTTGATTCATGATCCATTCTCAGATGTGATTCATTTGTTTTCACATGGAGTGCAAGTGTTATGTTTCTCCCCACCACACATCATTTAGGCCATTTTCACCTTAACCCACACTTTGAATTCACGTTTGCACAAAATGGAAAACATGGTGAGATGCACCTTCACGTGCCCCCAGGATTATTTACATAATAACACGTGGAAAAGCGCCCTACAAGGATCAGAATGTTGATGATTCTCCTTTAAACGATTTATAATTGTATTTATTGTGGGCTCTGAACTTAGTAACTGATCTCAGAGTCTCTGGTTATGTTTGCGGTGGCACTGGCATGTCGGAGAAAAAAACCCGAAATAATTTCAGAATTAAAATCATGCCAAAATAAATAGCTAAATGGCCAAGGCTATGGAAAAACAAACAAACACATTTCTTATAGAACAAACGGGAAAATGCCACATGTTTACTGGTATGAGTAATAATATTGTTTTGATCTTTTTATGTAATATATAATAATTACTGCATCTATAATACAGCAGCTCATTGCTCCGTGTCTGGATAAACACATAATAAACAAACAAACGAACAAACATGGACATAAACCAATAAGGACACTGATTATTTTAAATATATTTTCGTAATAACTAAAATGATTAGCTACATAAAGCAAGGAGCATTTAAAAACTTAACAAGTTAAACCTAAAGGCAATAATAGTCCTATAACTATAAACACACACACACACACACACACACACACACACACACACACACACACACACACACACACACACCGTAAACTGTTCATGGTCTATAATGTCGAGGTGTAAATGCCATTATACTGCAAAACACTTAAGGCATTGGCTGTGTTCCAAACCGCACAACCCCCTAAAGTTAAAATGTTGCATTTATACAACAGAAGCCCGCGCCATCTTAGGTAACCATGGTAACTCATAGCCTAGTTACGGGGTCATTCTGGGTTTTTTTTTCTTGTGATTTGTGACAGGGCCAGATTTCTCTTTGTGTTCTGAGATTTTATGGGATTGTTGTGAAATTATCTGAGACTAACACAACACTGTTGGTAATTAGTAGCCTCATGAACAGGATCTGGGGATTCAGCCTCAGCACTGGTCCCAATACTAAATAAAGAATTGATTAAATTAGTGGATATATATTTGATATTTAGCCACATATTTTTCTTAGCCAATAACTTATATATTGATTGTATCCCAAATCGCATACTTATGCCAAGAAGTCAATAATATGTCACATTTACGTCATTTACATTAAATATGGCAACCTGTGAGTGCGGATTATGAATACATACATAACTCCATTATTTCCCCAAATATCATTCTTGCACATTTGAATTGCTTGATAAATTAAGTGAATCTCGTGCGCAGTGTGTTGATAAATACATCACGCTGTTTGGAAATATGTACGCTTGTTTTTTTTCATTTCTTTTTAAAGTCTCGAACATCCACCACGACACAAACCGAGCTAAATCAGATTTGATAGCAAATAAACTTGCAGTTATCTTATCTTGTCTTATCTTAGTATTATATTTAACATGTTCATACATTTCTTTTTTAATCCACTGGAAAAAAGAGATGCATTGAGCTCGATTAAAATGATCCTGAATGAATCCTTGATTATCTCTGGATGAATAAATGCTCGGCACTCACATAGTGCCCGACTTTCAGTTCTGATTTTTTTGCAGTAGGCTGTACAGTGTGTTAATGCAGTGTATTTTATATTTATATTTAAACATGGAGGTGATATTGAGGTTAGGTTTTTCATGTGAACTTCAGTTTAATTAAAGGGTTATATTATATAGGGAATATTTAAACAATTCTTAAAACATTTTTAAGTTTGTCACAAACGTACATCAAGGTTTTTTATTACTTGTTCCAAAAATGAATATGTGGTTTCTTTTTTCTGATTGTTGTTTCATATTTTATTGTCTTATAGTTTGTGTTTTACTATTTGTTTTTTATTTCCTGATTGTTGTTTTTGGGTTTTTTTCCCCCTTAAGTGTTTGTTTTTTACATTTAGGTTTTATTGGTGTTTTTCCTGATTGTTTGTTGTTTTTATTATGGCTTTCTGAGTATATATTTTTTGTTGTTTTTCCTGATTGTTTGTAGTTTTATATGTATTTTTTTCTGTCGGTTGCCTTTTACTGTGCTGCTTTTATCCTGTTTTTTCTGAATGTTGTGTGTGTGTGTGTGTGTGTGTGTGTGAAATTCAGACACCCGCTGTTTCCTCTGCTTGCACTGGTTTTTGAGAAATGTGAATTAGCGACGTGTACACCCAGAGAGAGCGGCCTGGCGGCTGATGTCTGCTCATCCGCATCCTTCGACGAGGACATTACCGTGTTTTCAAAACAGGTCCCTGTCTCCCACCTGTAACACTGCATGACTTAAATGACTTCTAATGAGGCGTGTCGAATAAACGCAAAGAAATTTAGCCTGACTGAGCACACGCTAACATTAACGAAGTTTATATTTCTATGTATTTTTAATAAATCATGTAAAACATAGATTAGATTATATCATTAATTAAAAAAAACCAAAAATGTAATTCCAGATAAGGGCGGAAAAGCCGTTCTTCATGCCTAATCCAGACTTGGATAACCTGGTAGGATCCGTAGTTGCTTTATTTACTTTTGTGCAAATTGCATAACAAATCCACTGTATAACAATAATAATTACAATAATATAAATTATCCCAAATTCATTTAAAGCGTTGCATGTTACAGATGGTGCAGGCCATACAAGTGCTGCGTTTTCATCTTTTAGAATTAGAAAAGGTAAGTTTATTATTATTATTATTATTATTATTATTATTATTATTATTATCATCATCATCATTATTATCATTATCATTATTATTATTATTATTATCATCATCATCATTATTATTA
>JAQMYF010000009.1:6411265-6433127 GCA_030014195.1 Neosilurus mollespiculum
ACACACACACACACACACACACACACACACTCACACACACACACACACACACACACACACACACACACACACACACATGCTTACATTTGCACCACAGACAACTGGCAACTTTACCCTTTTCATGACTTTTTATTAAGAGCCCCTGATTTCCTTCATTTGTGGTTTTTTATTTTTATCTCCAGCAGGGTTTTTTCACGCTACTGATTCAAGATTTGCGCCTTTTCTGTTTGCCTTACTGTTCCTTTTGAAGTGCTGAGACATTTGGAAGCAATGAACGAGACTCTATTAGTGTCACTAAGGTAAATGGGTGAAAAACATTGTGGAGGTGGAGGAGGGGTTTTTTTTTTTTGGTAAATGGGGGGCCAAAGATCCCTTGGTTTCCCTATTCTCCTTCTCTCCTCTCCTCCATCTGTCCAGGGTCGAACTCACTGTTATCAAAACATCATCCATTACGGAGCTGACAGCCTCATCGGGGGAGCTGGGACCCTGCGAAAAGCCGTGGGGAATTTCCGTCACTGCCCTGCACCGAGAGGGGGGAAAAAAGTAGGGAGGGGGTGAAGGGGAAAAAAGAAAAATGAAGGAGAGAATGAAAGAGAGGAGAGGCGATTCATCACAGGAGCTTGTCTCCCCCTCCTCTCTTTGAGGTGGTAAGCGAAGATTGGTGGAGTGAAGAGAGATGGAGAGGCAGGGGATTATACCAAAATCCAGTCTCTCCCTGAGTTTGTGCTTCATTCCTTAAAATCATGTTGTTTTTTTTCATGATTATGGAATGTTATTTCATCTTACAGTACCTAGAATTAAAAAAAATTTTAGAAGTACAAGTCGTTTCCATGTGTTGAATGTTATAGTTTGAGTAACAATAATGCAATTAAACCTGTGAACTTTGGATTTAATGATAAAAAACTCAGGAGTTTCGAATTTATATTTTGAAACCATCAGTGCAAATTAAATAACGGGGAAAAAATACCAAGCACCAAGTACCAAAAAGTAATACAGTACTGGCACATCTTAAATATAGGTCACATTATCTAATATTTGTTATCTCTATTTTATATATTATTTATTACTATTATTTGAACATAGGCGACTATATCTATTATTTTTTATATTTATAACTTCTTTCTATTATTTCTTATTATGATATATCAAGAGCACTTGGGGAACACAAACCCCTACCAAGCTCAGCAATCCTCCATGTGAACTGATATGCCAAAAAATCTTGCAATGCAAAAAAAAGAAAAAAAAAAAAAAATCTTGAACGCAGAATTTGTTCCGGATCATCTCTGAAATCTATTAGTGTCTTCCCTGTGCATTTATATATAATACAAACAAACAAACAAACAATCAAACAAACAAACACACACACACACACACACACACACACACACACACAAACAAACACACTAATTAAAAAAGTGTAAAACAGAACCTTCTTGGCAAATGAAAATATCAGAATGTTTATAGATGAATTTCACTTACATTTCAGTTTGAAGACCAGTAATAATTTCTAGAAATAGAATTTTAATAATCTAATTGAAGACACTGTCTAATACTTCAGTGGGTGGGACCTATGGTTATAGACAGAACATAGAGCATACCCTTTATGCTAATAGTAATAATTACCTATTGTCTATTGGAAATCTTAACTGTTTATAACCTGTTTGTGAGTATAATGTAATGTGAGTATAAAGAAAGCATGCCCTGAAATGAAAATAAAAATCAATAAGTTTTTAGGTTTTTAATCAACATTTTGCATAGTATGTCACATTTATTTATTTATTTATTTATGTATGCATGCATGTATGTATGTATTTATATTGTTTGTTTGTATCAGTTTAGTTCAATAATGCTGATAGATGCTTTTGTTTATGCATGTTTAGGAAAAATGTATTTGCTATTTAAATATTAGTAGCATAAATTAAAACCAATTAGACTTTTAGGAAAATTTTTAATTAGAAAATTTGGACAGAGGTATTTTCTTGTGTTTATTAAAAAAAAAATTATAAATTAAAACCCCCACACCATTCATCCTATGTATTCTACTGTATATGTTGATGATAAACTTTCACCCAATTATAGTCTTTTATTACCATCTAACTCTGTATTTAAACACAGCATTTAATTTACAATTATTTCTACAGTATTTCTGGACTGGAGTGAGACATCTTTCTGTCATGCTCTTTAAAAGCGTCACATTAACACCTATAATACTGTTATCACTGTATAAGACCCTTCCTTCCCTGTACCTGCACAGACTTACATGTGCAAGACTGTAAGTGTTCATTTAACAACTGGAATTTTTATAATCGTATGAGATCGTCTAAACTAGAGGAAACACACAACAGCGTCAGATGTCGGCAAAGAAGGAACCCGAGCAGAGAGGCTTTATCTCATGAGTTTGGACACTGACAGAAAAAGAATGCATCCCATCTACGCTGGCTAATCTCAGAGGAATGTTAGGGAGGTAGAGATAATTGAAAACGTCCATGATAAAAATATCATTTAGGTTGAAAATCAGTGTAGAAGAGTCTTTGGCAGAGTATTATTATAATAATAATTATTATTATTATTATTAGTAGTAGTATTCCTTGTTTAATATCACATGCTTTTTGATTGTTTTGTTTGTAGTTTTTTTTTAACATGGCCTGTATAACCCTGTGCACACACATGGTGTGTTTTAAAGGTGTTTTAACTTCAATTCCCCCAAAATTCCTGATAATTAGGGCACTAACAGTTTTAGTACCCCAGAAAACAAGATAATTGCCTCCACACACACACACACACACACACACACACACACACAAACTCACTTCCTCAACACCCAGGGAGCAAACCAGGCTCATTCAGCTGTAAACCACTAAAGTGCATTAAAGCGCACCCACCATTTGCTAGCAGAGCAACAGCAACAGGTGCTCAGCACCCAAACGCTGGACCGGGGCCGAGTTGTTAAAACAGCTGACCTGGGGTCAGATTTAGCACCGGTCTCTCTGTATTTTCAGCTCCTGATGAGATTTAGCATCTGATCCAGGGTCAGGGTGAAATCACGCAGAGAGTTTTACTTCATTTCCGCGCAGATTTCCTCCGGGATTACAATGAGGGTTTAGGGGCTGTGTTGCCCTTGATTGCGGGATTGTTATTCGTAATTACTTTGTTGCTCTGCTTTTAGAATCCAAAATGTAAACGCATTCAACTTAGCACCACTGGCCGTGGCATTTCCTCTAGTCCTGTTGTTTTTATGTCTTTTGTTAGTTTGGATTGTGATCATTAAACGGTGTTAAGAACTGCTGTAGGAGTAGCAGCTGAACTATTCAAAGATCTGTTGTTTGTTAGCTCGTGATGCCAACAAATTACACTTGTGTGGACTTCTGATTCCTTAATCTAAAATTTAAACACCTAAATCTAAACTTTAAACACCTAAATCTAAAATTTCCTGATCCATGACCTTCACTACTTTCACCTTTTTTTTTTTTTTTTTTTTTTTTTACACAGATGACACATCAGGTTAGCGTTAGCTCAACTGCAAGAAAACATTGCTTCTAGCATCAGCAGACAAACCAAATACTGAAAAGGATACCTTTGCCAAAGCATGCTTAGCATGCTTAGCTAACAAAGCGGATCACATGACATAACAGTTAGCTTTTCATTTTACTTAGCTCATCCTCAGCATAATTAGTGCGTGTGTAAGACGTTTAAGAGATACAGACACTTATTTTAACATAAATTACCATAAAAATCACAAAACCAGTTATTTCATCCTGTGGATTACTAGCGAGGGGTAAACTGTGAGGGTTAGCAGTTTTTTCCCAGAAGTGACGTCAACGCATTGGGTGGGATTGACGTCTCTTGTGGAGGCAGTGAGACTTCAGTTTTAGTGACTCTCAGAACGAAAATGCTGTCAGAGATGTGTGTGACGGTAAATCTAAAATGTCTTATGCAGCCAACGTTTTGCCATCTCGGCTTTCCTGTCGTATGTTGGCTAAGAAACGAAAATAAATGTTCTCCGTGATTTCTGCGCTTGTTGCTTGTGCAGCTCATCACTGCCCGATAATGTGTTATTAAGCACGGGTCAGTGATGCAGCCCAGTCAACCCAACGAGTTCTTGTCACTACCAGGCTGGAACAGCCAATCAGAAAGGCAACATGTCTCTGAGCATGCCTAGAATTGTAACGAAATAAAGAGATAACTTTTTTCTTGCAAATAAGCATGCTGTGTGGCTTGTGCTAAGAAGCTATCTTAAATTTCTGAAATGCACATCTATTTTATTGGTGTAATAATGGGGAAAAAAACCACTGCATTTGTAAGAAAAAGGCATAATTCTGAATTTTTGACCTTCCTCAATCCCTGATTCTGTATGTGACATTGTATCAACATGGCTTTCAACAGTAAACTAAAACGCCGCCGCTTTGCCTTTAAATGTGATAGTAGTAGTAATTTTGTTACATCAGTCAGCATGCAGATGCTATCGTTGGTTAAATTCAAACCTGGACTTAACAATTTGATGTTTTGGAAAAGTAAATACATCATGAATGTTAACTAGTGACCTTCCTGCTTACCTTTTCATGAAGGCATCTGTAATCTTTCCACCTTTGCACTTCAAATGTTTAAACTTTATGTAAAACTTGATTTGTGAAGAACGTGATTTGTTCTCAGGTCTCAATTTACTTTTGTTATTGATTTGGTTCCAGTTTCTTCACCCATCATAGATCATTGGTTTGTTTTCTATGTCTCCTGTGTTCTCTTATGAGTTTATCACACTTAGTATGTTTGCATGCACACTAATCGAAATTTAGGCAGTGCTTAAAAGTGACGCTCCTGATATACGACTTTATTAATAGGAAGATGATCCTGTTGAAATTTTCCAGTATATTTTTCTTTCAAAAAATTTCTTAAACCTCATGCACATTCATTATGGATTTTCATTTGGATTCGGGTATTAGGAGCATTCTCTGGATTTCTATACAGCACATTAGGAATATGCATCTCAATTTGAATTTTTTTTACAGCAGCTTGCAAGACACGCCCTCTCACCTGTTTATGGTCAGCTGTACAGAGAACAACCAGGCTATAGTCTGCACGTCTGGGAGTGTGTATGTCAAAATTACCAGAATGTTCTTCTAAGAATCCGACCTGAATTCCAAAAAAAGTTGAGATGTTATGTAAAATGTAAATAAAAACAGAAAGTGGAAGTGTTCCTGAGCCCATGCAGTGCTTCCCATCACAGATTCATGCCTGTTTTTAATGCAGTGCTGCCTAAGGGCCCGAAGATCACAGGCATCCACTATTGATTTTCGGCCTTGTCCCTTGCGCACAGAGTTTTCTCCAGATTCTTCGAATCTTTTGATGATATTATCTTCTGTGGATTAGGAGATACTGAATATGGAACATTCTGAAATTGTTAAACAATTTGTAGATGCATTTTTTTGTGAATTGCTGAACCTCTGCCCATATGTGCTTTTTATACCCAATCATGTTACTGATCTGTTGCCAATGAACCAAATTAGATTGAAAATGTTCCTCCAGCTGTTTCTTTTTAGTACCACTTACTTTTCCAGCCTTTTGTTGCCCCTGTCTCAACTTAAAAAAAACTTTAAAAAAAAACAAAACAAAACATGTTGCTGCCATCAAATTCAAAATGAGCTAATATCATTCATGCAATAGTAAAGTGTCTCACTTTCAACATTTGATATGTTTTTTTTTTATGTTCCACTGGGAATAAAATATGGGTTTTTGAGATTTGCAAATAAGTGCGTGCTGTTTTGATTTACATTTCACACAGCGTCCCAACTTTTTTATAATTGGGGCTGTACTTATTGATGTAAACAGCTATTTAGAAATATTGTTGGGCTTATTATTGGGCCAAAATGTTGTGTGCTTGTAAACGTACTCACTGTGTTTGTTATTTCTGCTTGATTTCCACCAAGCTGGTTTTCCTGTGTGAGAGCAACTAGCCCTACAATTGCATATTGTATAATCAATAAAAAGAAAAGCATAAATCAGGTATCTATCAAGTATACCTTCAATAATCAGTACCTATCAAATGTACCTTCATTTTACTGAGAACTCTCAGTGTATCATGTTCGATCATGTTTTATTCTTGAGTGTATGGCCGAGCAATCTTGTAACTCGTGTGTGTTTTCTTCCAATTCTAAATTGTTTTCTAAAATGTTCTTTTAATGAACCCTTTGTGCATTAGTATCAACTTTCCACATACATCCTTGTTTTCATGTCATTAAATAATGCAGCATTAGTCGACAGTGTTTTCCTTCTTCACCACCGCCATGTACAGATGGAAGAAATATATCACAGCATATCAGATTAACTGTATACATGCTCTCAGATTATTAGACTATAAGCCTGAAAACTGATTGCAGCTTCAACCTCACTGGCTTTAAAATCCTGTATCAGAGTAGGCTATTGGATAATGATGATATTATTGCTGTGTATGTACACCCCCTTCTTATAATAGTTTATAATTATGTATAAAAATGTGTTCTCTGTTCTTCTCTGTTCTGTATTAGCACCCGTACCCTTCTGAGGAGCAGAAGAAGCAGTTGGCTCAGGATACGGGTCTCACCATCCTCCAGGTCAACAACTGGTGAGTATGATTTTAACACAGAGATGCACTGACACGTTAAATTTGCATGTTGAAAAGAAAATCTGACCAATTTAAGTGTACGGTGATGCTAGTTTGCGTTTGTGACACTTTAATGAATATACAGTCATGTTAAAATCGTTTTATTATCATTTCACGTTCGCTGTATGAAACGCTTGGTGGCTGATTTATGATTTACAAAGCTAGCCGCAGTCAATAGTTACTGTATGTTTCGCAGGTATTTTTTAGTTGCCTAGCAACAACTTTTTAAAAATTCTATGACACTATGTCTTCACCTTTCCACATCGTAAGGACAAATTCGTGAGTTAACCAAATTAAACTAATTCTTATTTATTGTCATTCTACATTCCTTTGGTACAATCAAGAACACAAGTCATTATTTTCTGTTGTAGTTCTGGGATGGCACGGTAGCGTAGTGGTTAGCACGTCCACCTCACAGCAAGAAGGTGCAGGGTTCAGGGCTTGGGCTCGGGTGTTTCTGGGTGAAGTTTGCATGTTCTCTCCATGCTTGTGTGGGTTTCCTCCGAGTACTCCAGGTTTCCTCCCACTGGCCAAAGACATCCACATTAGGTTATTTGGCTGTTCCAAATTGCCCCTTGGTGTGAGTGGGTGTGAATGGTTGTGTGTGTGTGTGTGTGTTACCCTGCGATGGTCTGGTTATGATGGGGACAGTCTAGAGACAGACTCAATATGCAGCTTTTTTGTTTTGCACCTGTAGTGCTGCTTTTCGAAAGTTTTTTGCTGTTTGGTCACTTGTTCCCATGGTGATCAAAGTATTCTGCAGTGGCATTTAAATATTAAACCACTGACAGAAGTAAATTTTTTCTCTTGTGTAATCCTCAGGACATGTTATGTCTACTACTGCTGTTACTACTACTAATAAAAGTAAAACAACATCCACACATTCAACAATTTTTACTGCTCCAATAACAAAAACATACATTTTAAAGATAAAGAGATAAAGAGATCTTTGGCCCTTTGGCCAAATTTTGGCTCTATTGGCCCTTAACTTGGAATGCTTGACATAATTTGGCCCTCAGTGGGAAACTAATTGTGGAACTCAGGTCTAGACTGTCCCCCAAGGCATTCGAGAATCATCGCAACACTCCGAATTCTAGATCATGGTAGGTGTTTTTTCCAGTGGCAACAACAGACCAGATTCATTTCTGGTCGTAGATCTGTGCTCGCTCGGGCAACAGAACACTACAAGTACTATTGGATTGTAGTACCGAGTTCCCTTGGTGATGGTGACATCACATGTAGAATGTTGCCAGATGGTCCTGGAATGCAGGTACCAGTGGAACTTGCCATTTTTGTTCATTGTACTCCTGTGTTCCTTTGGTGCCGGTTACATTCTAGAGTTTTCAAGGATCATTCTAGATTTGAAATCGGAGGGCACAAATGTATATATATCTATATATAAATTGCAAATTGAATAAAAGCGGTATAGATATATTTTATAATTAAATGTTGCCTTTTTGCATTTTACAAGATCAGTTCTATGATGTGAGATAAACTGGAATACATCCATTATTTTTAATTATAGTTCCGGTTCCTTTGGCCATGATGAGTCCCAGATCATTAAAAAATGCAGTGAAGCAATATTTCGATCCACTGCAGTTCCAGTTCGCTTATCCATGATGAATCTGAAAAGTGTTGGCAGATCCTTCTAGAACTTGAGTTGGATTGGAATGTACCAACTCTTTTCCCACTGTAATTCCAGTTCTGTTTGGCAATGTTGAGTTTGTAGAACCTTTGCAGATTCTAGAATATGAGGTGGATTGGAATGTACCGATTGTTGTTTTTTTCCCATTGTAGCTCCAGTTCACGTCTTTTATGAGTCTGTAGAAAGGTGCCAGATCATTCTAGAATAGAATGTAACACGTTTTTCAATGCAGGTCTAGTTTGCTTATCATTTATGAGTTTTAGAAAGTTGCCAGATCATTCTAGAATTCAATAAATTTTTTGGCAAATTCAGAAGAAACATGGGAGACCCTTCTATAATGCGAGTCTGATTGCAATGCACCAACTTATTTTAGATTGTATTTTGGTTTGTGATTCTGTCATCCCCAGGTCATTCTAGAAAAAAAGTTTACATGTAACGCACCAAAATAATTTTGTTGTAGCTACGCATTCTTTTGGTGATGGTGACGTTGCCAGATCTTCCTAAAATGTGCTTTCGCATGGCAACAGTGTGGTCCAGGGCCAGAACAGGTGAGGCGGCACTAGGAGTGCAAACAAGCACTTGTCAAATTAAACAGAATTTTCACAGTGAACAGCTGGACTGGTTTATTTAAACACACACACACACACACACACACACACTAACACAAAGGCTGACCGCTATATAACCCCACATTACGGTGAGGCCAGGGGGACGTTTTATGATGGTGTGACCCATGTGTTTTTAAGTTCTGAGGTTAAGCAGTCAAAGTGTCCCTGAAAACACATGAAAAATTCATTCCTTACCTGGACTTGAATTAATTAATGGCATAGATTCATTACTTTTTGATGTACATTTAAAGCATTTGGCAGTCACCCTTATCCAGAGTGACTTACCTTTTTAAGGTTCTTAAAGCATTCTTTTTTTTTTCAACTCAAGAACCTAACAGCCTCAGCTTGGTGGTACTGGGACTTGAACCCCCAGCCTTTGGAGCAGTAAACCAGATCCTTAACCACTGGGCCACCCCTGTCCAGTACCCACTGTTCAGTGCCGTACCTTTTTTCTAATGGATCTTAAGAGTAATGATGTAAAATGATGATATGTGGTGAATGTATAGCACTTTTGTTGTGTAGCATGACTGGATGAATAACCTTCGTTCGTGTCTCTCCGTGAGCGCCTCGAATAGCTGTAGAATATTTACCGCTTGCTTTGTATTTATGGTACATGCTTGCCGTGTGAGTGTGCGGTGTGCGTGTGTATATGATGAGGAGGCAGAGCCTGGTGCTCGTAAAAAATCCAGCCTCATGGTGTGAAGCGAGGGGTCAGCCAAGGGTCAAACTTTTACCCCTAAAAGAGGGGGCAGGATTTGCAACCCTATGGGGTTTTGTTCTCAGCCCTGGTTGGTCACTGGACAGGTGGCGTGTCGTTGCCGGGATGATTTATTGGCATTGGTGCTGATCTGAGGTCAGGTTTAATATTTATATCGCTGATGGATGCTCAGAGTAAAAGGGTTCTAAACTATGCGTTTAAGAGCAGACGGTACATGTTCTTTGGTTTTGAGGTAGTACCCTTAGGCAGAGAAGTTTTGTACATTTTGTATCATTTACCTAGAAAGGTGTATGCAGTGGAAAACTTTAAAGCACAACTTTAAAAGGTACTTATGGTCCATTTATGTATCTTAAATCTCAAATATACACTGCATCCACATTTCCAGGTGTATGGAGTACTAATGGTGAAAAGGAAAGGTACAGTTTAGTACCCTTGTTTCTGAGGGACGGTGGAGAGCGATGTCTGACCGGGAATCAGCACTAAATCAATTCAAATGGATTCACTTTAATCCTTTGAATCTCATTTAAAGTCAAGGACACATTTAAAAAAATACTTTTAAAACATATTCATTCATCCTCCATAAATTATTTTATCTCGTCCCACTTCTGGTGTGTAACCTTCATTAGCTCAGTGTCGCCCATTTGTGCGGTACAAACCCCCCCACCCCCCACCTTCTTTTTTTTTTTTTTTTTTTTTTTTTTTCCAAGGGAACAGGAAATGGAACCATGTGCCCCGAGGTCAAACAGTAGGGACATAAATCATATATGGACCCAGGGCACTGGCACCTTCAGGTCAGAGGTCACGAGGGGGTTTTTTAGACTGAGGAAGACCAGAACTGCACCTCTGCTCACTGTGTGACATCATGGGGTCGCAAAGTCAAATGGTGAAAGGTCAAGCACTGTAGGGGAATAGATACTAAAAGCATTCTGAGGCTGTGCCTGGAAGTTGACATCTCTGACATTAAAGGAGTACTCCAGTGCTTTTCCAGCCTAATTCCCGTTCAGCGCATCTGCAGTGCATGTGTGATGAACGTGGACTAGATAGGGGAGGCCGCTCCTTTTGTTTTGGCCTGTTATGTCATTTGAGACGCTCATGCTTATTCCGCTCTTATTTCATAAATGCTCTAAAATTAGAGCTCAAACTGTAAGAAATGCACAGTGTAAGATACTTTTTGTGCAGCTAAAAAGAACATAATCTGAGCTTTACGGTAATCTACAGCACAGCGCTCTTTAGCATGCCTATTAAATTATATAGATATTATCCGTGAAGAATTACAGTATTCTCTCTCCTGCTCTCTCCTCTTCACTGTTTTTTTTTTTTTTACCATAATATTAACATTATTATTTTAAAAGAAATACTTATATGCTTAGTCATCCTGTGGAGCGATCAAAGCAACATTTTTTAAAAAAGAAACTATTTTGTTTTATCTATTTATCTTTAACCATAAATTAGAGAGCAGTTTGTCTAGTCTGCAGATACAGAGTGGCTGTTTTGAAAGAATATATGATGTGTCGTCACTTCACAATGAAACACTCCCTCGGGTATTTTTTTTTTTAGCTCATCCGGCAATAGGACCAGTAAGCTTATGACTAGGCGATGTGGCATCTGCTTATTCAGCGTCCTTCTACAATTATCAAAATGCTTCTTCTTCTTTATTTTCTGATCAGTTATGATTTCATTTTTTTTAGCTGATAGGGCAAGGTGTGGGCTTTCAAATTTCTACAGAGAATTTGGAAATTCAATAATTAATCAAATTTATGCAAACTTTTACCAAACCACAAAAAGTGCTTTTTTCTACTTTGTTTTTTGACCAGTTTGAATTATGTTTACTATATTTGATAGAGCTAGATGAGCCATTACAGTGCTCAGCACCATGCATGCTTCGGTTCATTTCCATTCCCAAAGGCCTTAACACACATTTCCCAGTTTCTTTCTTTTAACTGAAGAATTAAAAATGTTGATATAAATGTACCTACCATGTTTAATCTCATAAATACATTCATCAAATGCAGTACGACACAAATAAGTAAAATCCTGTGATGCTTTTCCCTGTAAATGTTTATTCAAATACTTTCTGAACATTGCATCATTTTGATGAGCATGACATCACTGTCGTTCTGTTTTTTCAGTATAACGGCAAAAGGAGAATGTTAAAATACATTACATTTGAATGTAATGTAAGTTCACATAACATCAACCTTTATAGTTGGCTCACAACCATCCATCCAAATTCATTTTTGGCTGTTTTTTGGGGAAGAATTTTAAACCTCGGTCCTTATGTTTCTAAATAATAATTAAAAATAAATAGATTTAAAAAATTAACACAAATATTTAAATACAGCTATAACATCTGAACAATAGACTGTAAATCTCCAAAAGACAGTTTTTGGTGAAGAAAAGGTTATCATCTAGGGTAGACCTGTCATGATTATGAGATTTTTTCAACAACTAAATTGTAATTCTTACAATTAAATGATTAATTTAATTATTAGCAGTAATAATACGGATTAATATCCTCATCCCACTTTTTGATATAATTGATATCTATTAAATATAACAATATATATACTTATCTTACATATTATATATATATATATTTAAACACTATAGCAAATAAATCACGTACTACTGCATTGAACATGCTTCCCATCAAACACAGGTAACTGTAACAGGTAATTGTACATGCATCCCATCAAACACAGGTAACTTTTGTTGATAATGGTTACACTTAACATAGCAATAGATGCAAATTAATTCAACATCACATGAATAATTATAATCAATACCCCAGTAAAAGAAAACCTTCATTGTACCGATACATATGAGCTTCACAAACTACTGGTATTCATATGATATAATAATAATAATAATAATAAGTATAAACGTTAATAGTTCAAATGATTGTGACTTTTTATTCTGGTGTTTATCCAGAAGCTGGTAAAAATTGGTGCTGTATCTGAAACAACGGATAACTGCATTTTGACTTATTATAAGTGAGTTTTGAGTAAAAAGGTTTCACGTTTTTCTCTCTGGGAAAAATACATCCAAATGTGGTTAAACAACAATCTGGGGAAAGACTTTCCTGCTTTCCGGAACGTTTCCAGATTAAAAAAAAAAACAGAACACATTGGCCTCCTACGAGGCTGCATTGGTGTGTCCATTTTATCACACCTACACACTGTCCCTATTAATTTCCCTGCTGTTTAGGATGAATAATTATATATTAGGCAGCAAATCTTAAAGGTTAACCCACCAAAGAACCACCTAGAAGTCATTTTTTTGGGGCGTAAATTAGAGAGGCGGTAGATTAAAATTTGTTTCCTGTAAATCCAAAGAATTCTGTGATGAGATGAAATGTGACATATAACCAGGTTATTCTCGCTATATTTATCTCTCCAGGTTCATCAATGCCAGGAGAAGGATAGTACAACCAATGATTGATCAGTCAAACCGCGCAGGTAAGTCTGCACTACTCCCTACTCCTGCTAAAGCTACTTGTCTCGCCTGCACTCTCACACACTTCCACTAAGTGGGTCCAATACAAACCAAAGATGTTAACAGTGTTCCAGGGGTCTTTATTAAGTGGCACAAAACGAATCCCTGAACCGAGTGATATATTTCATCCTTCTATTCTCTCTTTTCTCTCTCTAGCTTGCTCTTTTTCTCCTGACTGTCTGAGGCTTGTTTCTGTTGAGCTGTAGTAAAGTTTATGGGCTGTGAGGGGGGTGTGCGGGTCGGGCAGGCTCCAGGCCGAAGCGGGGAGGAGGGCTGGGGAAGTTCAAAGGCATTCTGTGGGACTGAACTGCTGCCCTCATGCCAGTTAACCAGACACAGCTCACAAACCCCATACGGACTGTACACTAATGGGCTTCGGAGGGAGGGGAGCATGGAACGGGAATGCATGACTGGAACACTATAGCAGTATGTATTTGATTTTAGAAGGGTTCTGACCAGAGTGTATGTCATTGCAGTAGGTCACGGTGGGCCGTACACTCCTGACAGTCAGCCAATGGGAGGCTACATGTTGGACGGACAGGCTCACATGGCCGCCAGAGCCCCAGGTAACATTTTCAACACACGTTATTCTACTGGTCATGCATTTAAAGGGGCAGTGTGTAATATTTAAACATGTTTCAGAAAATAACTTGTAGCAGTTCAAAAAAAATCATTACCTTTGACTATGATTTACAATTTTTTAGTGTCATGGATTTTGCTAGCTCTTTAATTCAGATGCATTTTTACATTTTTATGGCCCAGAAATGATCTTTATTGTCAAGAGAAACAAAGCTCCATGGCCTTCCTCTTTTACTTAAAATACACTATTAATTTCCCTTGGTAACAAACTCAGTTTTTATAGCTACATGATCTGTTTCTTTACATACATTATCTCCTTTAGTTACAAGATCAACTTCCTTACATACAACATTAGCTTCTTTAGTTCCTTTAGTTTCTTCTTTAGTTTTCTTACATACATTCCTTAGATACTCCCTTACCTTTCTTAGTTACTAGATTCACTTAGATAACATTAGCTTCCTTAGTTACAACATCAAGTTCCTGAGATACAACATTAACTTTCTTAGATACAGCATTATCTTCCTTAGTTACAAGATCAACCCCCTTAAATACAGCATTAACTTCCCTAGTTTCAGCATCAGCTTCCTTAGTTACAGGATCAACTTCCTAAGATACAACATTAACTTCCTTAGTTTCAAGATCAACTTTTTTAGTTAAATCATTGTTTTTCTTAGTTACAGAATCAACTTCCTAGGGTACAACATTGATTTCCTTAGTTAAAGGATCAGCTTCCTTAAATACAACATTAACAACCTTACAGGATCCACTTTCTAAAATACATTATTATTTTTCTTAGCTTTAAGATTACCTTCTATAGATACAACATTAACTTAACTTTCTTAGTTAAAAGCATCACCTTCCTTGAACTCAACATTAGGTTCATTCATTCATTCATTTTCTGAACCGCTTATTCCTAATTAGGGTCGCGGGGAGGCTGGCGCCCATCTCAGCCGACTCTGGGCGAGGGCAGAGTACACCCTGGACAGCTCGCCAGGCCATCACAGTCAACATTAGGTTTCTTAGTTAAAAACATCACCTTCCTTAGATACAACATTAACTTCCTTAGTTACAGGATCAACTTTCTACAGATACTACCCTAGCTTCCATTCCTATAAGATCTACTTCTTTTAGATACAAAATTCCTTCCCTAGTTACAAGATCAACTTCCTTAGATCAAACATTCTTTTTCATTTCAGTTTCTAAAAGGCTTTATCCTTTATTAGGGAAGTGGGGATGCAAATCCCATCCCAGCCGACTTGGGGTGAGAGCGAGGTTCACCCTGAAGAGCTCGTCGGTCCATTGCAGAGCTTAGATATAACATTAACTTCCTTGTTTACATCAGCAATTGATTGTGGCTAAAAGCTTCAACTTCCTTAAGCAAAGGATTAACTTCCATACTTACAACAATAATATCCTGAGTTTTATAAATACTTCCTGAATTAGAGAATCAACTTCCTTATTTAACTTTCTTACAGCATCAACTTCCTTAGTTCAAGGAATCCTTAGTTGCATGCACAACGCCCTAATATGTAGCATTTAAAGATGTAATTCATCATATTTACATTTTTTAGACCTGTAGGAATCATATGCCATGATATATACCTTAAAAATCGGTTCTTCTCTGTGATTAATTTTCCTGAGTAATTCCTGGAGAGGGTATTGATTTCAGGTTTCTGTGTAAATGAGTTTTAACATAAATTAGCCTTGTAAACGTAAATTCACCTGCATCTGTTTAGTGTTTAAGTTGTTTTTCAATTGCAACTGTAATGCACTTCAGAAACAGCAGAGGGCACTGTAAATTTCATATTGCTCCTTTAAATACATTTAGATTACAGGTTTTTGTCTTGTACTAAAGACTTAACAGTGAAACCTCTCTCTCTCTCTCTCTCTCTCTCTCTCTCTCTCAGGTTCACTGGGAATGGGGATGGACAGTCAGTGGCACTACATGTAACCAATATCTATAGCACCTACCTAGGTGTCAAGTAAGTTCAGTTGTGTGTGTGTGTGTGTGTGTGTGTGTGTGTCAGGAGGTGTTTATTTAACTTCACTTGAAGGAGTCACCAGTGTCAATGCTTTGTAACAGTCAGTATATTTTCCATGACGGGAAAGTCTGCAGGACAGAGGAGGGTTTTTTTTTAGAAATTGCTTTGTGAGAGAAGCTTTTCAAAGAAAATTGTGCAGAAAAAAAAGGACGAGAGAGAGAGAGATTGAGAGAGAGAGAGAGAGAGAGAGAGAGAGAGAGAGAGAGAGCGAGCTTGTTAGGACCTCTGCGGGAGTGCTGCTTTTCTCTCCCTCTTTGTCATTCATTGTATTCAAACAAATACATCTGTCATCTCCCATAATGCTCCACAATGGCTGTACAGTTGACCTCCACCCCTTCTGCATGCAGTCCACAGAGCTGAGAGAATTTTTTCTCCTTAATCTCTCTGCATTTTTGTATTTTTCTCTCTCTCTCTCTTTTGTTATACTATTCACTTATCATTTACTCAGCTGTATTTTTTTTGTTCTTTGACAAAAACATTCCGAACCTGTTGGGACGTGATGCGGTTGTGACCTGTGCTGAAGTCTCTGGTATGGTTATTACTTGTCTAGTTACAATGGTGCTTAATAAAATAAATCAATTTTATTACTGTTACATTCCAGGCTAGAAGAATTGTTGAAGTTGGTGAAAAACTCCCAAGACACAATGCAGCTATAGAGTGAAACACAGGTGTACCCAGTTACAACAGACACACTCAGATAGTTAATGATGATGACTGTGATGGTGTAGTGGTTAGCTTCACAGCGAGAAGGTCCTGGGTTCGAGGTTCATGGCAAAGGCTTTTCTGTGTGGAAATTGCATGTTTTCCCCATGATTACGTGGGTTTCCTCCGGGTACTCCAGTTTCCTCCAGTTTCCTTCAGCCCAAAGACATGCAAATTAAGCTAATTAGTTGTTACTGGTTGTTTGTGTGATATCGCTGTGATGGTCTGGTGAGCTGTTCAGGGTGTACCCCACCTTCACCCAGTCACCCTGTCAACTGCATTACTCTCGTTAGAAGGGATATAACGATATAACGAGATTAAATGCAGCAATCCAGTTTTATTAGCATTGTGCTGTTAACAATACATAGTCACAAAGCAGCTGCAAAGAAATGTGCACTGGATGAATTAATTAATTTATTCCTAATAAACAAGCCTGAGGTGACAAAAGACTCCATGAGCAGACATGAGGAAGAAACTTTGCAAGGAACCAGACTCAGAAGAGAAAAACGTCCTCATCTTGTTGACACCAGATAGTGCAAACATAAACAACTTGCTTCTACATAACTCATTCATTCATTCATTTTCTGAACCGCTTAATCCTAATTAGGGTCGCAGGGAGGCTGGCGCCCATCTCAGCCGACTCTGGGCGAGAGCGGGGTACACCCTGGACAGCTCTCTACATAACTCTGTGGTTATAAATTGCAATTTTGTAACCACGTAATACATGCACATTTTCATATATTCATTTTCTAAGCTGCTTAATCCTAATCAGGGTCTAGGTGAAGGCTGGGTACACCCTGAACAGCTCGCCAGGCCATAGTAGGGCCAACTCACATACAACTATTTGCACTCACTCTCACACCTAGGGGCAATTTGGAACCGCCAGTTAGCATACTGTGCATGTTTTTGGACTGTGGGAGGAAACCGGAGTACATGGAGGAAACCCACACAAGCACGGGGAGAATATGCAAAGTCAAGAGATCAGTCAGAAATGCATAGCAGCCAATCAGCATCAAACAGCGATGCGGCAGCCGTATTGGGTTTCCTGTGGTGGGTACATGCTGACACTGGACAGACATGGGACAACCATCCAAGCCATATTCCATGACCATGGTGCTCTTAGAAGCTCCGCTATGATATACTATAAATTACATTTACTTTATATTCCATGTAATATAGACATATTTAAAGACATACAGTATAATTCAACAGAGCCCTCAAGAAGCCTCAGATTAGTTTATTAGTTACCCTTGGCGAACACTACATTTCTCCGATAGTGTGAACTGAAACTGAGAACCAGTGACAGAGAGGCATGGAACCAGCTCAAATCAATTCAGGTTACATGGCTACTCATATTATTATTATACCAAGGCTCCCACAGAGCCCCATAGACTTAAGAGAATCTGGTCTCCCACCAAGATCTATTTTTTAGTTCATACGTTACCGTGCAACACCAATTGTCATGTCCACTAACCACAGGCAACCCAGTTTGTGGCGGTAAAACAATGATGAACACATACACATGTTTTACACATGATAAAATGTTCTAAAAGCCAGAAGTCCAATATGTAAAATCATCAACAGTTGTTTTTATTGTCATGCCGCTCATTAGGAAAATCCTATGGCTGAATATGTAGTGGTTTAGCTCTTAAAAATAGTTGGAAGACGAGCCAGTTTCTGAAAATGTTGTCTGGTTCCTTGAAGCTACTGACAGCAAAAAATAGAAACACTCTGTACACTGAAAATGCCGATATTTCTCTATTCACTGTTCGTTTCTGCCTCGGAGCCTGAATCACACTGACTGCTTGTGTTGGATTTTTTTTTTTTTACAGCACCAAAGATGGCGAATCGTCAACACTACAAATCCCAGAAGCCTGATAAATTACCTCTCCGTGGCTTAAGGAATGCAAGTGCCTCGCTGCCACCACAGAGACTGCAGCAGCAGGCCGTTACAGCCGTTTCGTTCAAAATGGCCGCCCCAGCTGGAGTCTGGCGAGGACTGGGACATCAATCATTTAAAAAAAAAACACATGATGAAAAGAAAACACCTCTACTACTTCCAGCTTTACCTGCTGTAGGCTTGAAGACAAAGACTGAACTGCTTTAAAGAATAAATGTTCAATGTTAAAGCTCAAATGTTAAACCTCAAGGCAGTATTTTTTCCAGGTGTTGAATGGTGTTTCTTTTAGGGTTCAGATTTGAGAATGATTTGAAAATGACCTCCAATAGATGGCTAAGAGGAAATAATTTAATAAAGTTAGCATAAAAATAATGATCAATAATACGTTATTGGGTTATTCTTTGAAATATTATTGTATTTACCGAAATATTTACCTCTGAATCATTACTTTTTTATTGGCTTAAATGAGGAGACTGTAACAACAGCATTGTAGCAGGAGTTACTGCTATTCCTCAACAAAATACCTTAGTTACAGCATTTCTTTCATAGTTACTGCATTGACTTCCTGTTACGACATCAACTTCTTTAATTGCAGCATTTACTTCCTAATTACTGCATCAACTTCCTTAAATACTGCATCAACTTCCTTATTTACAGTATCAACTTTTTTACTTACTACATATGTTTCCTTAACTTCAGCATAAGGTTCTTTTTTTACTGCATCAACTTCCTTAGTAACAGCATCAACTTCCATAGGTACGGAATGAGCCTCCTTAGTTTCAAATTTGGTGTCTTTAGTTACAGCATCGACTTCTTTAGTTACAACATTGACTTCCTTAGTTACAGCATTGACTGTCTTAATTATAGCATCAACTTCCTTAGTTACAGCATCCAATATATTGTTTCAGAATTGTTTTCCTTAGTTACAACATCAACTTCCTTAGTTATAGCATCAACTTTCTTAATTATAGCGTCGACTTCCTTAGTTACAGCATCGACTTCCTTAGGTACAACATTGACTCCCTTAGTTACAGCATAGACTTTCTTAATCAGACTTCCTTAGTTGCAAGAATGACTTCCTTAGGTACTGCATCAACTTCCTTTGTTGCTGCATCACTTTCTTTAGTTACAGCATTGATTTATTAGTTATAGCATAATTTTCTTTAGGTACTGCATCAACTTCCTTAGTTTCAGAGCAAACTTCCTTAGTTACAGCATCAGCTTCCTTACTAACCAGATCAGCTTCCTTAGTAAAAGCACCAAATTCCTTAATTAAGGAAAGATAACATTATCCTTTATTGACCCCCAAAGGGGAAATTAAAAAAAAAATCAGGATGAACGTGTTATTTACACCATTAACTTCCTTAAATGCAATATCAACTTCCATGGTTAGTTCATCTTCCTTAGTTACAGGAACACTGGTGAAGGGACAACAAGCTGAAAGTATCTCAGTTACCACTTGGCAAAATAGTAGAAGTGGATTTCTGGATTCTGGAAGGATCTTCAGAATCTCCAGTGTTGGTGTTCTGTTAGAAAGTTCTCCAGAGGGAAATTACTGCTACAAATATGTTGAGAATAGTGTATTCAGGTGTCATTGGGAAAATGGTTGAAACAAAAAACATCCTCTCTGGAAGTGATGAAAAAAGACTTACCATTTTGGCTTTTGCATCAGCGTAGATTTTATGAATCAATGCTTCCCAAACTGGTGCTTGGACCACTGAGATGGCTTTGTACAGGTGTGCTGGAAATGAGAGAGAGTTTGGGGAGTAAACTGAATTGACTGTAAGTTAAAATTGATGGTGTCCTGTGTTGTGATGTTAGCATTATGTCCTGTGAAGCGGATTGGAGGTCACTTTTGGGCTGTCTCAAATCCACCCCATAACCACTCTGAATAAAATAAGCATTTTGAGGTTTAACAATGACTTTTATGAAGCTAAAAACAATTTTCTCACCAGCAGCAGGAGGGCCTGCACATATTTTAATGATCTACTTCTTTGGGATCTATGTGGATTAAGTGTATAAAACATGGCAAGAATTGAAGAAGGACATCACAAAGAAGAAGCTTGTAACGATGGTACGGTTTGATTTTAGATGACATAGGCACTAAGCTTGCAAAATTTTAAGGTTGATTGTTTAATTCTGTAGTGCTGCAAACACCAAATGCAACAATGTTTACCTTTACAAACATGCATTGATGTTTTAAAAATGAATGTTTATTGCGTTTCTTATGCGATCTGCTGCATTGTATATCTCTTGAATGAAGAAAGGTGCTCGAAAAAAAGCCTGAAAAAAAAAAAGATGATTGTAAATGTTCTGGTTTGCATTGGTACACCATGTTCTGTATTTTCCGCACTATGTGTGTTCGTGTGTATGTGTGAGAGAGTGTGTGTGCTGTTTCCATAAAACTTTTTACCTCAATAGCTGGTGGCTGGTTTTTTTTCTTGGATGGCTTTTGAGCAATAATGTGATGGCACACTGGAGCTGGAATTGATGCCACCTTTAGGACATCTGAGATACTGCACCATGTGAATAGTGAAATACATGTACTATAAAGTAAGTAGGTCTTTATTGTCGTTTCAGCCATATACATAATGAGACGAAACAATGTTTCACTGGGAACAATTGGTGACACATGTAACTGTTACGACATAGTAGAGACAAGACAAATACAGTAAAGTGAAATACACACACACACGCTCACACACAAACACTCATACACTATAGGATACACATGTTCGTACACATGTTTACTCAAAGTGCAAAAAGACAACAGTGACGTAAAACGAACACACTAGGCAGGACATGTAACAGAATTATGAGAGCTAGTAGTTATTTATAAAGTGCAGAGTGCATAGAGGTGCAGTGTGCTAGTTTGCATTATACGTTGCTAGTTTATATTACAGATTGATATATATTGCACTATAGGTTGTTCAGCAGTTTATGCTTGCGAGTTGATATATATTGCACTATAGGTTGTTTAGCAGTTTATATAACAGGTTGATCTATATTGCACTATAGGTTGTTCAGCAGTTTATATAACAGGTTGATCTATATTGCACTATAGGTTGTTTAGCAGTTTATATAACAGGTTGATATATATTGCACTATAGGTTGTTTAGCAGTTTATGTTACAGGTTGATATATATATATTGCACTATAGGTTGTTTAGCAGTTTATGTTACAGGTTGATATATATATTGCACTATAGGTTGTTCAGCAGTTTATGTTACAGGTTGATATATATATTGCACTATAGGTTGTTCAGCAGTTTATATTACAGGTTTATATATATTGCACTATAGGTTGTTTAGCAGTTTATAGTACGGGTTGATATATATTGCACTATAGGTTGTTGAACAGTTTATATTATATGTTAATATATATTGCACTATAGGTTGTTTAGCAGTTTATAGTACAGGTTGATATATATTGCACTATAGGTTGTTTAGCAGTTTATATAAGAGGTTGATATATATTGCACTATAGGTTGTTCAGCAGTTTATATTACAGGTTGATATATATTGCACTATAGGTTGTTT
>JAQMYF010000009.1:6442539-6453717 GCA_030014195.1 Neosilurus mollespiculum
AGAGTCGGCTGAGATGGGCGCCAGCCTCCCCGCGACCCTAATTAGGAATAAGCGGTTCAGAAGATGAATGAATGATAATAAGGGTGGCACAGTGGCGCAGTGGGCTAATTGGCTGTTCCAAATCACCCCTAGGTGTGGATGTGAGTGTGAATAGTTGTATGTGTTGACCCTGCGATGGCCTGGCAAGCTGTCCCGGGTGTACCCCACCCGCACCCAGAGTCAGCTGAGATGGGCGCCAGCCTCACCACAACCTTAATTACGATTAAGTGGCCTATAAATAATTGAATAAATGATGATGAATGAATCTGTCTGTCTGTCCGCATATCTGTCTTTCTCTCTATCCAGCCATCCATCCATCCACCCTATCTTTCTGTCTGTCTGTCCATCTATCTATCTATTTCAGTTTAGATTTTTGCCCTACAGAGTGAAACTTGAAAGCATAGAGGCATAGAGTGGAACTGAATCAAGCCAGAAAACACACACACACACACACACATACACACACACACACACACACACACACACACACAGGGCTAATTCTGGTTCCTCTTACACAGACAACGACACCCACTTTTCCCATGATATACGAGTGGAGTTGGCAGGGCTGCTGGGGTTGTTTGGGAACATCCAAAGGTGAAAGTGCTGTAACACAAGAGCGAACACAAATCTGTTTATTGGGTTAAAGTTATTTAACATACAAACATCTTGTTAAAAAGGAGAAGTCTTTACTGTCGTCTTCTTGTGATGTGAATATTATTAACAACATATCAAATATTAAAAAATGTTGATAATTCATGAAATGAGTGCCGTGTTTCAGCCTCTGTTCATCTCTTCTTTTTTAAATCTCCTGTATAGTAAACACAGCTATTTATATTAATTTATGAGATTTGTGTTCATTCAGATACAAGAGCATTGGTGAGAAGGCAGGGTATTGATATTGGGGTGTTGACCTTGGGTGTTGATCTGGGGTGCAGTTGGTGTTCTAGACCATCTTTAAGATGTTCGGTGGGGTTGAAGTCAGGGATCCATGCAGGACATTCAAGTTTTTTTTATTTTCTTTCAACTTTAACTCAATTACATGTCTTCATAGAGCTTGCTTTGTGCACAGGAGTATTGTCATACAGGAACCGTGTCTGGGCCTGTAAGTCTTGGTGAATGTAAAGTGTTGTACTACAGCATGCATATACACATTCTTTAGGCAATAAACTGTGTGTTTTATAGTTCATTAAATCAGTTTGGGGAAGAACCACATCTAGGTGTGATATATGTGTAAGTATGTATGCTTTTATACCATACAGAATATTCATTCATGTACTCATTCATTCATTCATTCTCACTAGGCTTGTGGGGAGGCTGTTGCCAACACTGGGCGAAGGTACACCCTGAACAGTTCAGCCATTGCAGGTCCAACACACACATAACCATTCACACTCACATCTACACCTAAATTTGGAACAACCAATTACATAATGTGCATGTCTTTAGACTGTGAGAGGAAACTGTAGTACCCAGAGGAATCACACTGAATCAAATTCACACTGAAACACTCTCACCGAGCCCAGGACTCAAACCCAGCACCTTCTTGCTGTAAGGCGGATGTGCTAACCACTACACCACTGTCGCACTACACTACACAGTCTTGGGCTAAAGAAGAAGTGATTAGGTTTTAATGTGATCTGGATCCACAAAGGTTTTGAAAGATTTTTTAACATTGCAAGATTACGGGAATGCAAAATTACATCTTTATACTATACATTCACAAATAAATAACTGATTGAAGAGCTGAACATAAAAGGAAATTGAATGTATGATGAATAAAACATCTACATCTGCATTTTATTGAGTTGGTAAAATCATATAGATGTACACCAACTATAACATTACAAAATACAATGCATAAAACACAAATTGTACAAAGATTTTTTGTATGCTTCATAAATTAATACTTCTACACACAACCACTCACACTTACACCTAGGGGCAACTTGGAACAGCCAGATAGCCAAATGCATGTACTTGTACAGTGGGAGTAAACTGGAGTATCCGGAGGAAACCTTTACGCCCTTTATTAAGTTTTGACCCTGTGATGGTCTGGCAAGCTGCTCAGGATGTACCCCGCCTTCGCCCCCTGTCCACTGACATAGGCCTCCAGCAAACCCTAGTAGGATTAAATGGTGTGAATGAGTGAATGAGAAATGTTAATAAAGCCTGCATTGAATTCTTCTTCTGAACTTGTGCAGACATACCCTTTTCGAGTAATGAAACATTATTGCTTTATTGGCAGTAGGTCACCAAATAAGTACACAAATAAACAAACAAACGGACAAACAAATAAACAAGTAAGTAAATAAACAAATAAATCCAGCCACCCTGGTTCTGCGCATTTGCAGCGCAGATTGTATCCTCTCGAACAGACATTCGCATTGGCTCATGGGAAAAAAGCTGGTGGTTCGGCGGTTCGCTTTAATTAGCAAACAAAACATGTAGCCCCCAAGATGTGAGCTAACAAATTGATAAATTAGCCAAACAAATGTCGGAAGTAAGTTGTTATTTTATGTTTATGTAAAATATGCGCTGTAGGCATCGGGTAACAGCATGAATGACGGGAGGAAGAAGTGCAGCTGGACGCCGGAGGAAAACCGTGATCAGACTGAGAGACTGAGAACAACACAGAACAAATTAAAAATAAACAGGCTGAAGAGGAGCCCGAAAACAAACCACGCTCAGCCTTCAGACACCACTAACTCTACAGCTCAAACAGGTGAGATAGTTAGAACTTCAGTAACCTTTAAATCATATTAATGTAAAACATGTCGACGTGCTATTATATTAATCTACTAAACGTGAAAGCAAAAATCAAACTGCAAGAGGTTTAAAGTTGTGTTAAATTTTTGGTATAGTGATATTTCTTCCTAAAAACATTTAGCTTCAGGTGAATATGGATTCAGATTTCACCTCGTAGTGGGCGTGGCTTAAACAGGAACTGGTTGGTTGGAAGGTTGTGACGTCACGTGTATGGTTCTTGAAGTGAACCTAAGATACTGATGTGTGGTTGTATGTAACGTTGGCTCTACATGAACCTGCTCTACACCCTTTTGTGCTTCTGCAAGTACCACCAGAAGTGGTTGTCAGAGATGCATGTTCGTTCGTTCATTTATTCATTTGCCAAAATGCTAAATCTTACTAGAGTTGCAGGGCGCTGGAGCCTATCTCAGCCAACTCTGATCAAAGGCGAAGAACACCCTGAACAGTTGCCAGTCCACACGCAACCATTCACACTCACACCTAGGGGCAATTTCTAATATCCAGTTAGCCTAATGTGTATGTCTTTGGACTGTGGGAGGAAACCGTAGAAAACTAACGCAATCACAGGGAGAACATGCAAACTCCACATAAAAACACCCAAGCTGAGCCCGGGACCTTCTTGCTGTGAAGCGGACGTGCTATCCACAATGCTGCCATGCCATCTTAATACATGTTGAACAAAAATATTACTTTTATCATAATGCATAAAAACCAATAAACCTGTTCATTGTATAGCTACAACTACCTACATTATGATTTGATCTAATTTGTCATCAGATTTTAAAACACCGACCCGTGTAACAGTCGGTTTTAGGAGTGCAATTACTGAAGAGTCCCCAAACAACGATCCTGAATTCCAGCATGAAATTATCTGGGATCCAACATCACCCACGACTCCTGTCAGGAACGGCAAGTGGCCTTTCATCATATATATTGTATTGTTAGCTGAGCAATGCATTTGTGAACATGTAATCGTTTCTGATTTAGGACGAGGCCGGAGGAGGACCACTGTTTTTAAAACAGTGGACATATCAGACATCGTCAACAGGATCGCTCCAAAGGTTTATCAAATATAATGAGAATTGGCTATATACCTTTTATTGAGGTGTGCATCAGTGTTGGTGACCTGGTTTTGTATTTTAGAACAAGAGACCAGAGGAAGTGGAGTCGTCTTTGCTGCAGTGGATTGGGGACACGGCGGTTCCATGTACTCCAGAAATCCGAGTGCCCAGGACCAAGACCAAACCAACAAGGTCTGATGCTAAACCACTTTGATGCTGGCAGTATATGGTTTAAATTCATAAATAAATTTAATTGGTAAAAATAAAAGATAATGTAAGGTGATTTAAAAAGTCTTGTTCCTGCGCAGACAAAACTCTGTGGCTGACCTGCTGAAGTTAGCGAAGCAGTTCGACTTCAACATGATCCAACAAGAGGAAGCTCAGCTCCGACCCAACCCTCAGATCTCTGTGGAAGTCATGCGTAAAGAGCAAGATCTGTTTTTCGATGAGAATGACCCAAAAGCTTCACCACCCACTCACTCTGAAGTTCAAGCACCAGCACTGGTTTCTGAGGATCCCAAGTCGAACAGCGATGATCCTCTGGATAATCCGGGTCTCATTCAGGAAATGGAAGATGATCTGGATTTGCTCTTTGACGGTTCGACGCAGCAGGTCAGCGGCAGCCTGAGCCTGGGTTGCAGCGCTAGTTCTCAAGACATGGTTAAATTTACCCCACAGTATGGGGTGAATCATGCCGCTGGATCGAAAGCTGAATTTGTTAACCCATGCAGTGCCACTCATGTGAGCAGAGCTTCCGAACCATTCAGCGGTAGTGTGTGCATGGCTGCACCTATACCGAGCACCATCAAGCAGGTGGGAGTCACTGATGATTTCGATGATGATTGGAATAATGATGACTTGCTGAATGACTCGCTGGTGATGGAGATGACACAAAACCCGGAGCTGTTCGCCGCACCTCAGTGCAGCTCAACGCAGAAACAGACAAACAAAAACGACAGCTCGGCAAATAGAATTTACCACCAAAATGGTAAAGAAGTGAAATCTGGAGAAGTGCAAAGGATGAATCAGAGACTTAAGAACTTTCAGCAACATTGGAGCAAGGTTACAGAACATGCCTGGGAAAATGGATTTCCTGTGAAAAACAATCCCAAAACGCAGGATTTTCCTTCCTTCAAAGTTTCATCAGTGGTTCCTGGTTCCCACTGTATATCTACAACTAATTCCCAACTCAAGACAGCAATGGAAATCCAGCGACCCTTCGTAACCACCAGTTCTCACTCCACATGGAAGGTTCAACCTGCCACTACAACTTCATCAACTTCCACATCAAACCCTTCTAGATCTGTTCCTTCAGCCATGGGACTGGCGACCTCTCCCACTTTCACAATCAGTAAGGTCACTCGGGAGAAGGAACACCACCCAATCAGGGAGATTGATGTCCTCGGTGACTTTGCAGCCGAGGATCTGGACTCCATCTTTGCATCAGACGACATATGGGATGAAGGCCCAGATGACGACCTTTTCTGCGAGGCATGCGAGAAGGTGGAAGAGTCCATGGCTGAACCAGACCCTCCTTTGAAAATGTCTATAACAAAACCTACACCACGGAGCAGTCGTGTGCAGAATATTCAAAGCACCTCGGGTAAACATGAGAGCATGTTAGTACGGCCATTTTCATCAAACGCTCAGTTTTATAACTGCAGCGATCCTGGGAACCAAGTACCGCAGAGTACCCAAGGTCTCCCTGGAGCACATAATAATAACACTTTAGTATTGGACAACCATGAGATGAGGTCATCTGATCGATTGTACAAATTTAGTCATGTTAAAAGTGCTACAGGAACAGGAACTACCGCCTCCTATGCTGCTAGACAGGTTAGCGATGGCACCATGGCAACCACTGTCCAATCATATCAAAGAATTCAAGGTGACCTTCAGTTCAAAAAGCCTTATAGCACCTTTAATGCTGCACCAGTTGTTTCCAAAGGTAAGAGAATTTCAATATGTATAATTGTAATGCAGCTGCATAATTATTGGCATCCTATAAAATGGTGATTCTGTTTATTTGATAAGGACACGAGTGTCGTAGTATTGATGACGTTCCCGTTTTCAGTATGCAGTTAAAGGCTGATTAACATGAACCTGCATTTATTTACAAAATATTTAAGGATATAATGGAATTTTAATGAGATCACATGAAGGGTGTTTATCTCTACAGATGTGAGTAAATCGGTGGTTACAAGATGCAGTGACGCCGAGATCGAGAGGAAGAAACAGCAGGCCATGGAAAGGCGGAGACTCCGAATGCTGGCCAATCAGAACCTTCGAGCTCCCATATGACACCATACAACCATGAAGATACAAGAATCTGACCCAGGAATGGTGGCAGGTCTGAACTATACAGTGCAGTGAGTGCTACTTTTCCCCGTTTGGGGGTAAGAGAATGGACTGGACCTTCTCATGGTCAGTTGTTCTAAACAGTATCTGAGTAACAGCTGAATCTCAGCAGGGGCTTGTCAGCTGAACCTGTTCTGTTCTGAGCCCCACAATTCCACACTGTAGCTACAGGAAATCAGACAGAGGGTACTTGTGAATTTTGCAGTACATCTGTCTGTCTGTCTCTTCTGAATGGTTGTAGTGTTTGTGTAAAATTCTTCCTTACTGTCTTTTTCTGTCTTGATTGTCATTCAGTTTTCTCTCTCATGAGACTGATTGGCTTTATTGTTGTAGAAATGTGTCTTTTTTTCTTTGTTGTACAGATGAATAAGAGACCCAAACCTCCAAATTCACTCACAGTTATGTGGTTCATATTTTAATTATGTTTTGTTTCCATATTATTAAAATTAACAAGAAAACCCACCTCCTAGGTAGAGTACTTATTAAACACCTATTAGAAATCAGAGAAGCCGTGCCTCCTTCATTGAGACTGACGCACATAGGCCACACCTGCTTCTCTGACACTGACACAGGCCACGACTCCTTCACCAACATTGACACAGACCACATCTGCTTTACAGAGACCGACAGACAGAGAAGCCATGTATACTTCACTGCGACTGACACAGAAGCCACGCCTCCTGCACAGAGACTAACAGACACATAGGCCACACGTCTTTCACTAACAGTCACAGAAGCCAAGCCTCTTTCATTCTGAATGACACAAAGGGCACACCATCTTAAGTTAAATGACAAGTACACAGTCTGTACTGAAGGGCTCAATTTAGGCCCTGAGTGGCACGTTGGTGTAGTGCTTAGCGCATCCGCCTCACAGCAAGAAGGTCCTGGGCTTGAGTTCCTGTCTTTGCGAGGGCATTTCTGCGTGGAGTGTGCATGTTCTTCCTTTGATTGCTTGAGTCTCCTCCAGGTACTCTGGTGTCCTCCGACAGTCCATACGCACGCACATTAGGCTAATTGGCTGTTCCAGATTGCCCCCTAGGTGTGGATGTGAGTGTGTATGGTTGTTTGTGTTGCACTGTGATGGTTTGGCGAGCCATTCAGGGTGTACCCTTCCTTCGCCCAGAGTCGTCTAAGATAGGCTCCAGCCTCCTTGTGACCCTGTACGGTTTAAGCGGTTTGTTAAATGAATGAACTGAGGCAGTGCTTTGTTGCCACACCTCTTCACCTGTCCTGACACACACCTAATAAGTTAGTTATAAAAGCATGTTTGGCTTAGTGATGTAATAAAGTGCAATATTGAATGTTCATTAACTGACTGTGCACAAACAAGTGTTTCAGATGTTTTCCTGTGTCGTAGCGCAGTTTGGAGTGACATGACCAGAGCAGGTAGATTCAGGTGAGATGCAATGCCTCTCTCACTGCTGAGCTCACTGACACCTGTGTGACTGCAGCAGCACACCTGAAAGATGATTCCTGTTGTTATCAGGCTGAAGGGAGGTAACTGTAGACAGCTCTCTTTAAAAAAAAATCCTTGTGGCCATGACATGTCGTCATTTCATTTGTCTGAATGGCAGTGTACCATGCTCCAAGGGTGTGTGTGTGTGTGTGTGTGTGTGTGTGTGTGTGTGTGTGTTAGATAGCTCTATATAGGAATAGAGAAATACAGATGGGCGTGGCCTCTGGGGTCCTGATGCTTTTGGAGCGTTAGTCAAAGGTTCTGTAACTTGAGTACTGTTTGTGTGTCAATGATAGAAAATTTCACTGTCCATAGTGATACCAGGTACAGTCTCGAGACCACTGCAGAACCACCAGTCCATACCAATACTCATTAGTGAGATGCTAAATACCGCGAGAACATGAAAGATAAGAGTCTATCTGTGTTATGTTCCCACAGTGCTGTGTTCAGTCCTTCAATATGATACCTAAAAGGCATCCTAAGGTCATGGTTGGGGTCATGGGGTCACCAAAAGTCAGAACTCCTCAGGTAGTACCCATAGACAGTATACACGCTTACTATGATGGTGTCAGTTTGCCAGCATGCGGCACAGTCAGACAAGTGACCTCATGTGAACCCTGAATGCACAGGCTACTAAAAGCTATTTTAAAACATTAGGAATGAATTCTAAGTTGCATCGTGGCTCATGGATGGATTACTGAACACCGGAAATACGAAGGGGTGGACAGACGTACGCTATAGGTTTTTTATGAAAAAAGAAAACAAATTCATAGGAAGGGAACCACCTACTGCAACCAAACTTGGGAACATTTATCTGTGGGCAGATAATAGTTCAAAGCTATATTTGTTTGGCTTGGTGAGTGCAGTTACATAAGGAAAATAAAAAAAAAAAAGTTCCAAAAGTAACATGATGGTTGTTGCATTTTCCTTATCAGTGGTGCTGTGCTTGCGTGACACTTTGCTAAAAATGTAAGTTGCTTAGGATGAGGGCATCTGATAGAGGAGTTCAGACATTTTGTTCTTTTTCTCCCTAACACAGCAAGCTTATTAGCTTAATATTTGTTTCATCAAGTTCCGAAAACATGGTGGCGCAGTGGTGAGCATGTCTCACAACAATATGGTCCCAGGTTCGATTCCCGTGCTCGGGCATTTCTGTGTGGAGTGTGAATGGTTGTGTGTGTATGCACTGCGATGACCTGGTGAGCTGTTCAGAGTGTACCCTGTGTTCGCACAGAGTCGGCTGAGATGGGCACCAGCCTCCCCACGACACTAATTAGGATTAAACAGCTTAGAGAATGAATGAATGAATAAATGTTCAGAAAAGAAAGACACCGGTGAGGGAACAGCTGTTTTATAGCTGCTATTAATGAAGTAAAAACTGATGTTTAATCATGTATTTTGTAGTAGTGTAACAGGAAAAACACTTTGGCACTCGGCGTCTTCAAGATGAAAGGTTCTGACTGCCTATACAAATAAAGAATTAAGTGTTTCCCTGGTAGAAAGTGTTTTAAGTAGACCTGGAATCATTCAGTCTGCCCTTAAAGAACCACTAAAGGACCATTTTCCCTTAAGAGTCTACGTTACTGTTTAAAACATTTCCTAACTACTTAAGATACTGCCAGTTTCTCTGAACAAGCACGCCATCTCCCAGTACAATGGAGCTTGTTTCTCTTTAAACCAGCCGAAAGAGAATCTTAAAGAGGCTTAAAAATAGCCCGCCCTTGTCATGTCCCCCCACCCCCACCCCATGTACTGATAAACACGGTGTTATCAGCGACCCACATGAAGCTGAAGTCACCCGAGAGCGCCGGTGAACTCACCATGACCCCGCTCTCCTGTCCTCTCTGCTTTACACTGAGCTTCTGCCTTTCATCAATTATTCCCCTTTAACCGGGCGGGAGGGACACCGATACGGAAATCTACGCTGGCTCTGTATCTACTGAGACACTGAGCCGCCGGGGAAGCAGAGCGGCACCAACTAATACCTGGCCAATGAGCGCATGGACAGACTCTGGGTCTCCTTACCTTCTGTAAACCTTTTCATCCAGGTCTTTTCAGCATTCCCTGTACTTGGTGGGGTGGGTGGGTGTCATTTTCGCTATTGCCCCCGTGCCTTGATGCCCTGCAAGAGAGGATCCTAGTACACAAAGGTCCCAGGCAGGATTTTTAAAGGCCTGCTGGAGGGCTGCGTCCTGTGTTACAAACAGTATAATAAATAGGATGATAGTAACCTGGTGTACGATACCTACAGGTGCACTTAAAACCACACTGGGGTGCGCTATATGGGTGTGTTATTTACTACGAATGGGTGATACGGTTCTGTAGCGTTTAGCATGTCCACCTCACAGCGAGATGTCCTCAGTCCAAGTCCCGGGCTTGGCGAGGGTGTTTTTTTGTGGAGTTAACATGTTCATGGGTTTCTTTTGAGCGCTCCGGTTTCTTCCTACGGTCCAAAAACATGCACAGTAGGCTGATTGGCGGTTCCAAATTGTCCGTTGTTGTGAGTGTAAATGTTTGCATGTGTTGCCCTGTGTGGAACTGGCAAGCTGTTCATGGTTTGCCCCACCTTCACCCAGAGTTGGCTGAGATCGGCTCCAGCCTCCTCGTGACCCTTATAGGATTAAACGGTTCAACAACTGATTGAGGTACTGACTTACCTCACAGATATTCCATAACAATAAATATAACCTGAAATGGATAAAAATAAATACTATGACATTGAAAGTTGTAATCATTATCAAATTGGTAGTGGTGTGTGAGCGGTAAAACACTTTGCGATGTGCTGTTATTGGAAAATTATCAACTTTCGCGTGATAACACTCACTTCGCTTTGAAACACGTTGTGTCACACCAACCTGTAGTTGATCATTGTCCAATAGCAGCACCCCAAACAACCACCAACATTCTGTCTGTAAAGTAGTCCTCATTTATTCGATTCCAATTAAAGCATCCTAACGGGCAGCACGGTGGTGTAGTGGTTAGCACGTCCGCCTCACAGCAAGAAGCTCCTGGGTTTGAGTCCCAGGTTCAGATGTATCTATGTGGAGTTTGTATGTTCCCCCATGCTTGCGTAGGTTTCCTCCGGGTACTCCGGTTTCCTCTCACACTCCAAAGACGTCCGCATTAGGCTAATTGGCTGTTCCAAATTGCCCCTTAGGTGTGAGTGTGAATGGTTGTGTTTAAGTTGCTCTCCAATGGCTTGGTGAGCTGTTTTATGGTGTACCCCACCTTCACCCAAAGCCAACTGAGATAGGCTGCAGCCTCCCTGCGGCCTGAATAGAACTAATGAGAATGAGAATATATATATATATTTTTTTTTATTTTATTTTTTTTTAACCATTTAAAGTTCCAAGTAGGAACCTATTTAAGAGAGCCAGTTGTCCCCTTCTTTCTTCCTGGAATGGCATGAAACAAACTCCACCCCTAATTGTGAATTTTAGAACTTTACATACACATTGTCGGGATGAAATTGTAGTACTGTTATTTTTTCCCCACATA
>JAQMYF010000009.1:6470128-6502628 GCA_030014195.1 Neosilurus mollespiculum
CCAATCACTACAACTGATACAACACTACAACAATACCAATCACTACAACTGATACAACACTACAACAATACCAATCAATTCTTTTTCATCCACCTGATTAAGAAACATTGAGTTCTGATTCCTGTCTAGTAACTCATCATAGAGCATCCTAGTTGTACCAGGATCAGGATTTTTTTTCTGCCAGATCTGTACCCACATTAACAAAAAAAAATGATTCAAACCATTTACTGCATCATACATATTATATTCATCCTTATTACTGACAACTAAAAATTTGGGGTAGTTTAAATGTCTAGAGCCACTCTTAAGTATACTGTTCAGTATGTCCCATATTCCTTTAATGTTACCTTTACTGTCGTCAAGTTTTCTTTTATAATAATCTTTTTTGCTATTCCTGATAATGATAGTTAACTTATTTTTATAGTTTTTGTATCTATTTTCTGCCTCTTTAGTTTTTTCTTATAAATTCTCTATACACTGTGTTCTTTTTGCAGACATTGGTTATCCATGTACATCTTTTATATTTTACTTTTTTACTTATCTGAATTATAGCACCGTTTTTGTTACATAAAAAAATGCAGATATTTTAAGAAATTCCTTATATGCACCATCATCACTGATTTGAAATATGTCACCCAAGTTCTGTGCTATTAAATCATTTCTTAGTGCAGCCAGCGATTCATCTGTTCTCAGAAGTTTGTTCATTATGATTTTGTCAGATTTAAATTTCTTACAGTTCTTAGAATAGAATATAAAAACTGGCAGGTGATCACTGATGTTTTTTAACAAAAGTCGGCAGAGTGAGATGTGATTCTGGTTGGTCGAGTTATTTTGGGGTGTAATCCCATACTGTGTTTATAAATTCTTCAGTAGCTTTATGTTTATTCAGGGTTAAAAGATCAATATTAAAATCTCCACAAATAAAAGTGGTTTTGTTCCTTAGTTTAAAGAAGTTTTTTCTCGATCTATCCAGTTAACCTATTGTGTTTGTCTTTGGACTGTGAAAGGAAACTGGAGTACCTGGAGGAAACCCACTCAAGCACTGGGAGAACATACAAACTCCAGGCTTGATGGGCGCTTCTTCCATACCATGTGGTCAAACTGCTCCCACAACAGCTCAGTTGGGTTGAGATCTGGCGATTGCACTGGCCACTCCATTTCTGACAGAATGCCAGCTGAATGCCAAATAATTTTGGCACAGTATGGATGGTTTTGGCATTGTTCTCTTGTAGGAGGAAAGTGGTTCCAATCAAGCGCTATTAACAGGGCATGGTATGACATTGCAAAATAGAGTGATAGCTTTTCTTGGTAAAGATCTCTTTCACCCTGTATAAATCTTCTACTTTACCACCACCAAAGCACCCCCAGACCATCACATTTCCCCCACTATGTTTGATAGATGGCAATAAGCACCCCTTCCAGCATCTTTTCCTTTATATTGCTCCTTACGGATATTCTTCATTGTGACCCAAACATCTAGAACTTTGATTTATCTATCTATAGTATTTTTTCCCCCAATTCTGTTATCCATCTTAATCCTTTCCTTTTACTGACCAGTCTCAGGTGTGGCTTTTTATTTGCAACTCCAGCAGTTACCTCTTCACTGTTAAAGTTGATACTGGTGTTTTGCGGGTACTATTTAATTAAGCTGGTAACTGAGGACCTGTCAGGTGTCTGTTTCTCAAATTAGAGTCTCTGATGTACTTGTCCTTATGCTCAGTTGTGCACCAGGGCACTTTTAATGTGTATATTTAAATGAAGAGATGGATATTAACATGATGGACTACTGTTTAAAAAAAAAAGCAAAAAAAAAAAACAAAAGCCTAAAGTTACTTTAGGTCATCCAATGATTCATTTGCCACACCACTTAATCCTACTAAGGTTGCACTTCCACCTCACATATTACCACATTGTTTGGGTCATGGATACAAAAAACCCCACTAGATTATTTATTAATTTATTAAGAAAATATATATTTGAAAGGAATGTATTGATGTATTTGTATAACATAGTGACAGATTTAATACTCATTTAAACACAAAGAAGCTTTAAAGAATTCCAATCAATCTGAGGAAAACTTATCTCACCAGCTGTTATACAAAATATCCATAAGCACTAAACACTGTGGTTCTGCTGCTATCTTGTGGTATAATATCAGCATTGCATCTTTCACACCTACCGAAAGCTTATTAAAGAAAAACAAAACAAAACGCTAATTTATTTGTCGAAGCACTTAATCCCATTAGGGGAACTAGGAGGTTGGTAGCCTATCTCACCCGTCATTGGAAGAATGGTGGGGTGCACCCTAACAGCTCGCCAGACCATCGCAGGGCAACACACTTAACCATTCACACTCACACCTAGGGTCAATTTGGAATACAGTTAACCTAATATGCATGTCTTTTGACTGTGGGAGGAAACCGAAGTACCTGTAGAAAACCCAGTGAAGCACAGAGAGAACATGTAAACTCCATACAGAAACACCCGAGCTGAGCCTGGGACTTCAACACAGGACCACTACATCAACGTGCCGCCCTACAAATTATTCTATTGTTTGTTTTTACACCACATTGTACAAGTATTGATATTTTTGTTCTCCATGTGCTTTGCGTGTGTTTCCTTCAGTAACTCCAGTTTCTTCCCACAGTCCAAAGACTTGCATTTTAGGCTAAACGGCTGTTCCATATTGGCCCTTGGTGTGAGTGTGAATGACTGTGTGTATAAGTGTTGCTCTGCGATGATCTGGCGAGCAGTTCAGGGTGTACCCCGCTTTCACCCAGTGTAGGCTGAGATAGGCATCAGCCTCCCCAAGGCCCTATTAGAAATAAGCGGTTCAGCAAATGAGTGAGATTAATTTGTGGTGAAAGAATTTTAGCAAGATTGATTGTGTTACCCACCCAATATCCAGGGGTGGGAGTTTTTGTGGACATCATTTAAATATCACTCGCCCTTTGTAAGATTTTAGATCTTATTTGGATTTATAATCTTATCTAATATGCCTTAAGGGCCATTGATGTACCGATATTAAGCTTTTTATGATTGTAATAAAAAAGACCTTAAAAAGACACTTTCTACACTGTTTCAGGTACATGATATAAATGTACCACTTAAGTGCCAAAATACAGTTGAGTATTCTTTGGTTCTGAGTGTATGGTGGGTGACTTATGCAGGACAGAAATGTCTCAGATCACATATCACTCTTTTCTTAGCTGATTATTAAAATTTCATTGGTCTGGTTTTACAGCAGGCTCTACAAGGGGTACTTAAATTTTTTCCAACTTGGCGGAAGTTTGCGCTCTCTAAGTGCTGTTGTTTGCTTTACTCTCACCCATTCTCTTATTTGCTAAACAGCTTAATCCTACTAGGGTTGCGGGGAGGCTGGAGCCCATCTCAGCTGACAGTGGGTGAAGGTGGGGTACACCCTGACCAGCTTGCCAGGCCATCGCAAGGGCAACACACTCACAACCATTCACACTCACACCTAGGGGCAATTTGGAAGTCTTTGGACTGTGGGAGGAAGCCGGAATACCCCGAGGAAACCCACGCAAACACAGGGATAATATGTAAACTCCAGAAATGGTCTCACCGAGCCCAGATGTGCATTCTGAGGCGAATGTGATAACTAATTCGCCACCATTCTGTAATGTTTGTTTTTTGTAAAATAAAGAAAAGCAGGCAGTTGTACGAGTTTCAAATGTTTTATTTCTCATTGTCATGAGTGGCATTTCAATGGTTCCCACAGCATATGACGCAGCATGCAGAGATGAAGAGCCCCCTCCCCCCACTAAAAAAAAAATACTTAGACTGAAATGTTCTTTCCGTCCACCCATAACACCCCCCTCCCCCCACCATCACACTGATATCATAGGAGGTAACAAATTGACCAATCCCCAACATAAAGTTATAGAAAGCACTGAGTTGAAAGCAAAGCAGCTTGAACTGTAACATATGGAAATAACAAAAGTCTGTACAAAAACAATTCATTCAAAACAAACAAACAAACCAAGAGAGAGAGAGAGAGAGAGAGAGAGACCCAGAAACACAACACCTGGTTTCCAGAGCACGCTGTCTCTAGAGCGTCGACGTGAAGCTTTGTTTAATGTGACACTGATTTCTCTAATGATTATACTCATCCCGTTATTTATAAGTATGGATAACATGATGTAGTGAAGTATAGTTTGTCATTTTCATATTTAAAACATTTACCAAAAAAGTTTGGCAGCATCCATATATTTATATGCAACTGTCATTCATATAATAATAATTCTTACAATTTATTATGTAAACAAGAGGATGTTTTTTTTGTTTGTTTGTTTTTTCTTTCCCAAAAGTCAGACTTACATGCACAAAGAAAAGAAAGACACCCGCCCATTTCATGCAAAGCACATCACCAGACAGCTTAAGGTTCTTTTTTTCTGTTTAATTTTTTAGGGAAAGTCGTGCAGCGTGGTTAAGGGAAAAAAAAAACAGAAACAGAGACCGAGAGAGAAAGAGCGCCTCCTGGTGGTCATCTACAAGGCAACTCAGGCTATAATCACTAAAAAAATAGCGGTAAGCATTGCTAAGGCTAATATTAACGCTAACTCATTGACTAGACTCTGAAGAAACCTCGTAACTCCATGATCACATCTGTAGTTTGTTTTTCCAGTATCGGAGGCTCCGGTCAGTTTACCGTAGTGATGTCAGACAAGTAATAAAAAAAAGTCTCAAATCACATGCGCATGTACTAAACACCACTGATCAGTGTGCAGAACTCGATAAATAAACACAGGAAATCTTTCAGGTCGGATAACAAAACTTAAGTATAACAAAGTAATCTAGTGTGGTGACTGGGGCAACACCCCCTGACGTCATGAAAACCACACCCAATTACAGTACTGAGCTCCCTTCATAGCGTCATAGCCAAGTCCCAAGCTAGTTATGCTGAGTGACACTAATGATGACACTAACATGTAGCCTATAAGCTAGCCATAGCTACAGAATATTCACTTTCTCAGGTAACATGGAAGCTATTTAGGGTCAGCAAATTCTTGTCTCTTGTAGCCCTCACCTGTTTATTTACCTCACTTCCCCAGGGCTTTTTTTTTTTAAAAAACCCAAATCTTCTCCCAAATTTTATCATTGCTAATTCTCTTTGCTCTCCTAATGCCATAACAGCCAAAAGTCCAGACAAGGTTGAGGTCTTGCACTTGTGAAACCACATTTTTTTTTTTCATACTATTGAAGGAAAGTGCTATCTACCCTCTTCCTCATACAATCCAGTGATTGGCATGCTGATTGACAGCCAACAGAGGGTGTTCCCCGCCCACCCAAGAGACAGCATGGTTAACTCAGCCATCTGGGTTTTCAGCAACGGATGATTGTACCTCAGTCGACTTAACGTGGAAGGACGTTAATTTTGAGCTCGGTGCATTCAGGCTACAGAGTAAAAGCAGAAACACGGATACTTCTGTGAAAGCATGAGCTCAGTTTCAAAATCAAGAACTGTGGTCAGCGTTCTAGATTGAACAAACAAATCACTTAATACTCATTTAAAGTAAAGGCATTTTTCAACTCTTGATGTGACGTGATGGCTGCCATCATCGTCCTGGATTCCTCAATAGGCACACCCTGGTGGGGGCCCCTTACTGGAGGTTGGAAATATAGAGTCAATGTTACAAGCATGCCAGTGTGAGTAACCAGCGTCTAGTACTGTCATGTAAAGTAAAAACTGCTCAGAAGTCTGTTTTCGTACATCCCAGTGTGTGATTTGAGATTTATTATTATGTTTTGGCTGCATCTCAACATCCATCCTCCAAGACAAGCACTAGTGTGTATTTATTTTGTATATAATATTTAATATATGGTTCGGAACATAGCCTGGGGTTCTCCTCTTTTTTAAGAGAAAGTTAGTACTGAGGTTTTGATGTGTCTGCAAATGAAACAGCGAGAACAAAATTTGAATTTGCACTTGGTGTACGAAGAAATGATGGCCGGTAGGTAGATGAAATGCTATCAGCTCGACATCACGACTCCAGTCAATCTGTTCTAATATACAAATAAAAAAACAATCACATCTTTACACCAATCACGCTGGAAAACTAACTATGGTTTCTTACATGCTGCTGCTGTTTTCTGAGATCTACTGAACCTAAGTCTATTTCGAAAGATCACACAATCTTATTCTCGTCTGTTAATCCACGAACCCAAACCTGTTTGTAAGGATGCAGATGGCACCGTTCCATCCCGTGGGTCTGAATGATGAAAGTAAACTGGACTTTGTAAGTTTATTTGAATCTACTGTGAGTATTGGGAAAAAGCCACGACTATATATGAATACTATGTTTAACAATATAAACATTGCACTTAGACACTCACTGATTCGCTCACACACACAAACACACATGCACGCACACGCATCTTATTATAAAAAACATTACAGCTTCGGTTCTGTGTTCTCTGAAGCAGGAGAGCAAAACCTGTGACCTGGATGTTTTCTTTAAACCGGTTTGTGAGCTGTACTGCTGGATTCTGTGCAGAGCCAATTGCCAGAGAAGGATTTCTTTCATACATTCTGCTTATATTTATTTTCTTTTTCATAATAAATCACATGTATTCAGTTCTGATTGGCACTTCATGCTCTTATATGCACGCTGTGATGAGACGTACGGCGTGTCGCCTTACTATAATCAACCAACTACACAAACTCATTTAGAAAAAAAAAAAAAAAAAAAAAAACACCACACGAGCAAAATAAATATAAAAAATGTCCCCCTTCAAAAATGAAAAAGAAACAAACAGTACATCTCTCACACATACACATACACACACACAGTTCCCCCTTTCTCCACCAAACTGAAATGCTTGCCCAAGTGTCTGAAAGCCGTCTCTCCTGCTATATCCTACACGTCACTAGAAGAACAAAAAAAAGGAAGTTGACGTTGTCGTCATGCTTGAGAATACTTCCAATGATTGGCGTCTTCAGACAGAAAAAAAAGGGCTGGGGATGGGGTGTGGTCACGCAAAACAAAATACTTCTGTGTAAGGAGAGAAAAATTGTGAAAGAGGAGCGAAGGAGTGAAAAGGGTAGCGCTTATATCTGGACACTGCGAGCTGATTCTCAGGCATGGAGGAGAACACAGAGAATTGGAGAAGGAAACAGGAAGAGAAGGAGAGAGGGAGAGGGTGAAAGGAAAGAGAGAGAGAGAGAGAGAGAGAGAGATAAAGAGAGGCGTTTGGTGAAAGGGGTCGTCCGTTCATTCACACGTCCACCACCATCTTTTTGTGAATGTCTAATCCTCCAACCACCTGCAAGACATGGGAGGGCAGCGTGGTTAGGAAACTTATATTTAGCACACACACATTTAGCACACACACAAAATAAGTATGTAACAAGTGACGGTCCAATAAAGGGAAAAGCTGGGACACTGTGTAAACAGCCAATCAGATTGCATCCTTTGTGATTCTGAAGCTTGGGGACAGAAAGGTGTACAACAGACATCAGGTGCTCCCTGGCCTCCGGGGCTGGTGTCATAAGGATGTAATAGAATTGTAAAAACGGTTAAAAAAAAGAAGCACGGAAGACATGTTCATGCTCATTACACATATTTAAGTTAATCCACGACCTCTGATTGAATTGACAACCCGTGATGTTATTAGTCGTATCCGAACCTATAAGCATTTTATTGTATTATTAAAAGTATTACAAAGATTTTAATATATACACTTTCTTACATAAAATATTACCATGGAGCTAGCTGGTTAGCACAGAGCTAGCTGGTTACCTGAAGTGTGAGCTTAAATGGAAGTGAGCTTTGGTGGTATGTTTTGTTGCTTTTCATGAAATTGGTTTAGACTATAAAAGTGGCCTTAGCTGCACTTCTGGTTTACTAGCGGAACTAGTGGAAGCTGGCATTATTGCACTTCCTGTCTCTGAAAAAAAAATGCCACGTTTGGTGAAAAAATTGTAATTCTCAAAAATAAAAACGTTTTTCAAATGAGTCTAGACTATTTGTGGATTTTTATTATGATGACACTAAGATCATTTATTTTCAATATAATTGGTAGAATCGCTAATATCTACTGACCTACATACACACACACACACACACACACACACACACACACACACACACACACACATTCTTTCCATCTTCTATTAGAGTAATGGTTCTCAGTTCCTGTCCCCACAATGTGTAGCCAGAAAGGACCTAATGTCCAGTAGAGCCTCACCACTCACCGCACAGAACTCCTCAAAGGATATCCTGCCATCTCCGTCCTTGTCCGCGTTGATGATGGTTTTGTCGACGATCTGCTGCAGCTGTGTGTCCTTCAGGTTGTTTCCCACCATCATCTTGAGCACCTGGAATAGCTCGCCGTTGGATATGTAGCCATCCTTGTCCATGTCATAGATCCGAAAAGCGACTGCATGAGCACGTGGAAGAAGGGGATGTGATGAGTAAGTGACAGAACATACACTATATGACCAAAACTACACCTGTGCACACCTGACCATCACACCCATATACAGTTCTTCCTGAAATTGTTGACACAAACTCTGAAGCAAACAACTGTATAGTGTCTTTAATGTTACTTGCATTTTCCCTTCACTGGAACTAACACAGCCCTGACCTTAACTCCCTTGAACACTGACTGCACCCCAGACCTCCTCAGCATCCTAAAATCAGTATCTGACCTCCTCACTGACACTCAATTCCCAACAGCCACTCCCGCAAAATCTAGTGGAAGAGTGGAGCTTATTATAACAGTAAAGAGAAACTAGAAAAATTCCTGAAGAAATTTTGAGATGTGCCTGCAGCTGCTAACGGAAAATACGTGAAAACTGGCGTGCATTATTTTATTTTGTGTGTGTGAGATGCATGTTCAGACACAGCTGGTCTTTGCCATAGTGATTATCCGGCAGTTACTGACACCATCTTTTTAACTGAAAAATGTAGATGGAGTGCATCTTGCTTTTGGACTTCTGATTTGAAAATATTTCCCTTCGCAATGAGGTTAAAAGTGTTTGAGAACCAAGAATTTGGTGAGTGATATAAATTATTTCACTGTACTGTAAAAAATATTCAAAGTGTCACGATGTAAATATGACACTCGTAATGATTTTATCTGATTTTAAACATCTTTTTGCATTGACTATAATGGAGACATTCAGGCTGCAGCTGTCAGTCAGAGGCTCGCCATTTAACTTCTACAAGTGGTATTGACCCAAACGTGCAAAAGCCGTTTTGATCGTCGAAACGATGACTTCAGTGTCTATGTTTTAAAAGTTCAACCAAGTTTCTATGTGAAAGTATGCTTCTTGGAGAGGTGTCAAATTTAGGCGAGTTTCCCGATCTCTCCCCATTCATTTTGGTGTGGTTTTTAACAACTAATATAATTTAGGCACTGCCTAAAAGCCGAGCTTCGAATATATTTGCATGTGGCTCATTCTGGGATAAACGGCAACAGTTCCATGATATAGAATCTCAAATTCATCTGGATTTATTATGTTCTTGCCTAGATTGAAGTAAACAAGCTTTAAATGATGTAATTTATGAAATTACGTCTAATGTTTACTTGATTCCAATTTCTAGTATATTAGCCATTATAAAATCCACTGCATCATGTAATGAAAAAATAAATTCAGGGAACGGACTGGGTAACGTCTATCACGCTTAACTAATGCAATTAATTTATCTAATGATATCTGCAGCATAAAATGTTTTTGTATACAATCAGCATAAGTGTATCAAACATTTTATGTGAAGGAATTCTTCGGAGTTGCCACTGTTCTTTGAAAACTGTAGGTCACACATTGACACTATTATTATCATTTGTCAAAAGATAGACTGTCAAAAATTGTATTAGTAACAAAAACTAACCAGAAAGACAACTTTTATTTTGAGATTCTATGTCCTGGAAATGTTGCTGTTTATCCCAGAATGAGCCATGCGTTAGTTTACAGAAACATGCATACGTAAATGCAATATATTAGGTGGCCCGTGTGGGTACATGAGCATGGACGCAACACAGTGGAGCAAGGGGCTCCACTATGATTCACTATTCTGCAGGATAATGATTGGATGGTTTCACTTTTCACTCACAGCGCAGCTTCTGCTCCTTGTCACCTTTGACGCTAAACTGAGACACGCCCTCGATGAACTCTATATTTAAAAAAAAAAGAGAGAGAAGAAAAACCAGGTGAGCTGAGGTAAACAACAAACAAATATTTTACAAACTGCTAACCAAATAAAATTTTTTATTACACTGCCTAATGTTAAAGAAAAGGGGGTGGAGCTTGCACCCTCAATCTTTCCACACTCGTGCATCAATTTGCTAAAAAGATGCATGAATTGTAGCAGCACACTCCAAAATACACGTGTAAAAGTCTTTATAATGCTCAAATGTTTTGTGTTTAAAATAATTAATCAATCAATTAATTATTATTATTATTTTTTTTTAATTTATTATTATTTTTTTTTTAATTGTGAAAGTCTGCCCACAGTGCTACATTGTGAAAAGTTGCCTCATATGTAGCACTACCGTGTGGCTTCAGGCATGTCCTGTACATCGTACACGGGCAAAGTTGTACAATAAATAAATAATACAAATAAAGCCTAACAAATATATAATAAACACTACACACCATAACTCCAAGCTCACCTTTAAAGTCCACCTCGCCGTTGCCATCCGTGTCAAATATGTCAATGACTCGTTGTACCAGTGGGTTCTGCTGGAGCTCAGGCAAGGACATGAACTCTTCCACGCTCAGAGATCCTGAGTTATCCAGGTCGAGTTTCTTAAACCTCTTGCCTAGTCTCTTAATCTCATCAGCGTCGACTGAAATAGAGAGAAACGTCCAGATGCTGTTTAGCATACAACTAAACAGATACTGTAACCCTTCAAAATGCACAGAGATTACGATTGAACCGATCACTGCACTGTGCGGGATGATATCAGGAGTCTGAAACACTCCTACCACCTTTAGAGAGGAACATTACTGCTACATTACGTATGATTAAAAACATCCCCACAGAAACACCTACTCTTATGCACCTACATCTACACCTACACCGCTATTACTGCAGCCAGAAAAATTATGTTTCAGTTTCCTCAGTGCTATTTCACAGATTCACCAGCGTCACACAGGCCTCTAAACATTCATCCTCAACTGAACACGAAGAAAGAAAAAGGGACTTCGAAAACACACCATGGATTAAAAAAAAAAAAACGTACAGTAAGTAAAACACAACAGAACATCACAATAAGAACCTGAACACACACACACACAATCTCTCAGGCCTGACTGTGACTGCGAAGTGATCTTACCTGCATCTTGCCTGGCCGCAGCAGCCATCTCCGCACAAACTCAGCACATTATTAGCCTAAAGCCGAAACCGAGTCCCCGCCCCCACAACAGGCTTTTTAAGCTCCCACACATGGACACACACACCCTTTATTAATCAGTCCAGCTGTATGTTAGGGGACACGCCGACTATCTGTTGACGACCAGCATGAAACATTAATGAGTGACGAGAGCAGACGTGACCTGTCAGGATTTGTTTCATTATGAATTCTGAGAAATGCCTTGGGTGTCTAGGGTAAGGAAGTGCTTCCTCTATGCATGCATAGTTAGGAGAGGTGGAACACACTCTAGAGAGTCAGATGGTTGTGAGCATCAAACAGGTCTTGAAAGTTGTAAACTCTTGGGTGAGAATGCCAAACCTTGCCACTGTGCCACTCAGATGTTCGTGTTTCACCTGAACGTGACGGTGAGGATCATTGGTTAAGGCTTTGTGCTGCCAACCACAAAGCTGTGTGTTCAAATCTTACCATCAACAAGCTTTTAGGCCTCACAAATAAAAAAAGTGGAGTGTCTATGTTGAGATGCCTCTAGGTGTGAATGGATTTTTAGATCATAGCGAATCGGGGCTGGTGTTGTTTAAAATGTATTGAAAAGATCGTTTCCGTAATTGTTGCATAGTTGTGTAACCATATAACTGGTAATGTGTGTCAGCCGTTGTACTTGTTTGTCATTTCCGAAGAAAAAAGATTCCAGTGAATGGCCTGAGGCCTCTAAGAAAGAACGGGATCACATAACCTTAACTCTCTAGGTTAACTCTGTGGGTTGAGCAGACACTTGGGCCCTCTGCTGTTGAACGAGTCAAACTGCATTACAAGCAAAATAAATAAAAATTTGAATTTCACAATGCACATCGTCACATCACTGCATTGCGTTCATTGTGAGAACAATGAATACATGCCTTGCTGAGGTTGTAGTGGTAGAATGCGAGTCGTTTGCCCAGCGCACTGACCGCTATATACTAACACACACACACACACACACACACACACACACACACACACACACACACACACACACACACAGGGTGGCACGGTGGCGTAGTGTTAGCACATCTGCCTCACAGCAAAAACGCCTGGGTTCGATTCCCAGCTTGGGCATTTCTGTGTGGAGTTTGCATGTTTTCCCCGTGCTTGCGCGGCTTTCCTTCGGGCACTCCAGTTTCCTCCCACAGTCCAAAAACATGCACAGCAGGCATACTGGCTATTCCAAATCACCCCTAGGTGTGGGTGTGAATGGTTGTGTGAGTGTTGGCCCTGCGGTGGCCTGGCAAGCGGTCCAGGGTGTACCCCACCCACGCCCGGAGTCGCAAGTGTTTTTTTGAAAAAGCTCTATGCAAAAATAAGGGTAAACATGTCAATGTGTGCAGGTTTGAGTGGGTGTATATTTAATAAATAGTGGTCTGGGTGTGTGTGTGTGTGTGTGTGTACATGGTCTGCATTCATAGGTGTAAAGTTCAGTGTCTGTACAGCACATACATATCCAAACAGTTGCTTAAGATTGGTGTTTGTGTTCTTTATACCTACAGTACTTATCAAGCCAACACACACTTCAACACCAAACAACCTTTTCAAGAAATACCTCGATAATTCTGTAATGCCATCACGCCAAAACTCCATCACGCCACAACTCCACAACTTTATAAGTCTATAACACCATAACTCTATAAAACTGCAGCCCTGTAAGTCTATAGCTCCATAACACTACACCCCATAAGTCTATAATGCCATAACTCTATAACACTACACCCCTATAAGTCTATAACACCATAATTTTAATAACACTACACCCCATAAGTCTAACACTACACCCCATAAGTCTATAATGCCCTAAGTCTATAACACCACACCCCTAAGTCTATAACACCATAACTCTATAACACTACACCCCTAGAAGTCTAACCACACACCCCTATAAGTTTGTAACACCATAACTATAAACACTACATCCCGATAAGTCTAGAACACCACAACTCTATACCCATATAAGTCTGTAAATGCCACAACTCTATAACACTACACCCCTATAAGTCTATAATGCCATAACTCTATAACACTATACCCCTAGAAATCTAACACTATAACTCTATAATACTACACCCCATAAGTCCATAATGCCATAATACTACACTCCTATAAGTCTATAACACCATAACTGTATAATACTACATCCCTACAAGTCTATAGCACCATAACACTATACCCTTATAAGTCTAACATCATAGCTCTATAATACTACATCCCTACAAATCTATAACACCATTACACTACATCCATACAAGTCTGTAAATGCCACAACTCTATGATCCCTACACCCATATAAGTCCATAATCCCATAATACTACATCCCGATAAGTCTATAACACCATAACTCTATAACACTACACCCCTAGAAGTCTATAACACCATAACACTACACCACTATAAGTTTACAATGCCATAACTCTGTAACACTATACCCCTAGAAGTCTATAACGCCATAACACTACACCACTATAAGTTTACAATGCCATAACTCTATAACATTATACCCCTAGAAGTCTATAACTCCCTAACACTACACCCATAAGTCTGTAAATGCCATAACTCTATAACACTACACCCCTATAAGTCTATAACACCATAATTTTAATAACACTACACCCCTATAAGTCTATAACGCCATAACACTACACCCCTATAAGTCTAACACCATAACACTATAATACTACGTCCCTATGAGTCTATAAAACCATAACACTATAATACCACATCCCTATAAGTCTATAAAACCATAACACTATAATACTACATCCCTATAAGTCTATAACACCATAACACTACACCCCTATTTAAGTCTATAACACCATAATTATATAACACTACACCCATAGAAATCTAACACTATAATTCTATAACACTACATCCCTATAAGTCTATAATGCCATAATACTGCACCCCTTTAAGTCTATAATGTCATAATACTACACCCCTATAAGTCTATAACACCATAACTCTGTAAAACTTCACCCCTATAAGTTTAACACCATAACTCTACAACACTACACCCCTATACGTCTATAATGCCATATCACTACACCCGTGGAAGTCTATAACACCATAACACTACACCCCTATAAGTCTATAACACCATAAATCTATAAGACTACACCCCTATACGTCTAACACCATAACTCTAATACTACACCATGTAAGTCTATAATGCCATAACTCTATAACACTACACCCCTATATTATACAGACCCATATTCATGTGCGTCAGTAACAAGTTAACAGGTCTGTCTGAGCTAGTGTCAGTAACTGGTGCCAGTAACCCAGTCTGTGCTAACAGTGATTAAACACAAAGCTGTTGGAGATTTAGGTTTATTTTCTCCTCTTGTTTATTTTACACTCGGCATTGTGCAGTTCTATATGTTTGTGCTGTGTTGTAACACTCAACGCAAGGTTAAGATGATATCTGTTAGCACTAATGCTACATGTTGATACAGAATATCGCCAGTTGTTTTTTAATACGTTTTGGGGTATTGTGATGTATTTACATTTTTATATGTTTTGCAAATTTTTTAGATAATTAATCGACTTAATGATTAAAACTTAACATTAAATTATCCGTTTGCATGCAGCTCACAGAAAGATGATATAACCAGTGAACTTCTCATTAACTATTAATAAACCGGGGACTGATCCCAATTCTACAAACGCCAACAGATATCCAGAAAACATCACCCACAACACGACAGCATACTGGATCTTAACAGGCTACACACAGACACACACCTGTGCCACACTACTTTCCATCCTACAAACATTTTTTAATGCTATAAATGTATGCTAGTACTAATGCAATATTTATTCAATGCTATAATTTTTATTCCTGAGATACCTTATAACATCAATATGCACGCTTATTATTTATTTGTTAAAGAAAGCCAAGTGATGTGATGATAAAATATCAACATTGTGGTAATTTATATCACAATACACTTTTCTATGAAATTGTGGCAAATATAAACATTTTTATTATATATTTTTACAAGTATTTTATTTTTTTTTACTTACAAACTGACTTTTTCATTATTAAATTACTGAATGTATATGCGTGTGTGCGTGAGTGAGAGAGAGAGAGAGAGAGAGAGAGAGAGATTGCACACTAATAATAACTAAAACAGGGAACCAGTGGACAAAAATCAAAGTTACTTTTGGACACTTGTATTACTGTTAATTATTGTGCCAATGTGTGTCGTTTACAATCCTACAAAAGAGAACGAAGACCAACCTTCCATGCGGTCAATAATAGGGTGCAAGTGTGCAGTGTGAGACATTCACCTGTGCGCATGGTAAAACTCAGATCTTATGGCAAATCTATCATAGCTTAAATTCAGAATGTCAATTCAAGGTAAAAATACAGAGTTGAAGTTGCAAGCTGTGATTTGAGGTTGATGTGGACATGTCTCTCTTTTGTGACTCCGTAACACATTTACACCCCATATCCGAACATTTTTGTGTTTAAAGCCCAGGGGCAAATCTCTGCCAAAATTCTTAGGTATGGTTGCTGGAGATAGGGAAATTACATTGATGTAACTGCGTGACCTATGGCCAAAAATAAATAAATAAATAAATAAATAAATGATGTGGCTTTAAAAAAACAAAAAAAAAAACAAAAACGCTTCTTTTCTATGTAAGAGCACCAATTTGACTACGTCACAAGTTATGCAGTTACCCATCTTCAAAAAAGACAAAAACTCTTTACAAGATTCTACAATGTAGCAATATATTCCAAAGTAGTATAAGAAAAATAAATATATGCTCAAACCGCAGTCTTCATACTTTCAAAGAAACGTCTGTCAAATAAACTTTATGCATTTTAAGTTATAACGTAACATGCTACACCACCCTCGAGTAACTGCATTTCAAGCGACACTGATCATCTATGTGGTTTGGTGACATGTGTTACACAATGACACATTGCAGCTTTTCAGGAATTATAACGCTTTAGGTTAGATTTAACCGGTTTAAACCAGCTTACTTTAAAAATTGTCCATGATATACCTTGATAGAAACCATCTACAGCATTCTTCTTTGAGAGAAGAATTTATTCGGCGCACTGTGTAACATGCGACACAAACAGTGTAGATGCATGTGGTTAATCAAAGTACATATTTCTCTTAAACCATGAGGGGAAAAGTGAACATTTTCATCTAAAACAATAATTAGGTGAATAATATGATTATGAGAACTTACCTTAACTTCCGATTCGGTCATATTACTCTCGATTTTAGACGATTTGACAGTCACCCTCACATTCTCGGTATGCATGTAACTCCGTAACACAGGGGAAGTGTGCGTGACAAGTCACTATTTTCTGTCATTTGCGTACATCCGTTGTGGCAAACTTGGGTGAAACGTCATCAAATAAGGTGCTTGTACTTGGGTACGTTTGCTGCGCTAAGTGTTTTCGCTTAGCAGACGACAGGTCCTCAGGGGTTTCGTTTAAAAAACAAGCGCGTAACTGCGAAACACTCAAGATGCTTTATAGGATCTGTTCATGCAAACGATTAGTGTTTTTAGCTGTACAGCTTTATATTTTAATGTGCTGTCGACTTTTGTGCCATTTTGTGTGCAGTGATCATTGCTAGGATGGTTGGTGGATTTCTTTTGTGGTTCGCGAGACGTGTGACGCGACCCGTTACACAGTTCGGCTCTTTAAAAATGGGCCATATAACAACATCTGATCATTAAAATGAAATATTTCAGAATGACAAAAGGAGAATTAGGACTTGTTTACTATGCTATGCAGCTATAAGATAGATGTTTGTGAAAGAAACCTCTCACGTATTCACCAAAGTTAGCCCCTGACAGCATTCCAGTTTTGAGCCGCCATTTTAAGTTGGATTTTATACCTCTTTCATAAATAATTAACACACTTCACCCTCAATCTTCCGGATAATTCGGAGGAATAGGCTGTCCTTGAACCTCAATAGTCTGGCAATCGCTAACGTACAGGGTCCCTACCCTTTCACGGACATTTACCATAATCGGTCCAGCAATCGCCATTATTCAGCAGCAGTTCCGGACTTTTACAACACGTATCTGACACTCAATACACAATATTGTGTTTCCACAAACTTAATGAGCGTATCAGCACATTCTTTTATCACATTCATTTCAATTGTGGGTTTCGGCTAGTCATTCCTGTCCTCACTTTCACTTAGCTCTCCTGTCACAGATGCCTCTATCTGTTCATCAGACATTATTTCATGCCCCTCTGCTGCTTCATTTTCGTCCATCCTCTCGGACGGGAATGGGTCGGACAGGAGGGAAGTTTGAAAATCATGATCGACCCGGACTTCCATCATCGATTCTCGGACTTGTCAGAGCATTTGTCCAGCAATACCAAATAATGTCCGGCTCCGTATTTTGTAATGGAAATCCAAAGTGTTGGGGTACGGGAAATCGAAAGTGAAGTGTAGACTTGACAGTCAACATTTTCCTTGTTCGTCCCACTAAACCAACATCAAGGTAAACCCTAGGAATGCTGTACAGTGCACTTAGTTGCTCATTTTGGATAAAAAAGACCATGCAATGAGGGCCCCCTATATACTCATCATTAGCATGGAATGACACACACAAACATTATACACACACACACACACACACACATACCCACATACACAGTACACATATATAATTTGTTAGTTTAATATCTGTTATTATTGCTGTTATTTCTGCATTGGAACTGACGCATTCACGTCCTATTCTCGCACACTCGCAAGAGTGAAACGGAATAGAAATGGCATCCTTTTCAAACTGGCTAATACAAACTTCTGAGTGGATTTTAGCAGATTACAACTTGGAACATGTAAGCAAAACCAACCTGATGATGAAAATATACAAATTTTCAGTGTAACAGGAGAGTTTGGAAGGCTTTCCTTTCATTTTCTTTTAAGACGAATCGACTGCCTCTGTGTTTATTGTTAATATATCAGATACTGCATTGGCCACTTCCACTGTTTCCCCACACAAACTTAACAGGTTTAGTATAGGGCTGTTTCACAATCAGGGTTTACTTTTTTTCACAGTTGTCGAAAATAAAACTCCTAGTTTTTGTGGTTTCTTGTTACCAGTGAACACCTTATGAGACTAGAATATTTTGTGTGAAGTATCAGAGCTACAGGTCTAATTGTGTCTAAATTACACTGGGTGAAAGTATAAAAGTTACAGGGTCTCTAGAATAAGTACACCTGCTTGTAATGTATCAGAATTGTAAAGAATTCACTAAACACATTATCTGAGCAGGTTTCATGCTACATTGGTTGTATATATTATTAACTGCAGTAACGACAGTGACAATCATTGTGGTTTTCCGGAGAAGACACTTTTTGACCGACATGCTTATCAAGCTGATGTGAAACTCTGTACAGAAAGTATTTCACATCCAATCCCAATTATATATTTCAGCAAGCTATACAGTACAATGCAGCTTTAGAAAAAGCAATTAACATCTGAAAAAAGCACTTCTGTCCTCCACATGTAATGTCTACTTTCCAGAGAAGACATTTTTGAAGAAGAAAGGATCCTGACATAGCCACTTAGATTATAAATAGAGCTTACAAGCAGCAGAACATCTTTCTAGACTGTATGAAAATACCCATCCTAAAGTAAAAGTAATTAGTAAGTTAGTAATTAAAAGTGCAATTCAGAATTTTATCAGGTAAAAGCTATTATTTTTATTACAGTGGAGAGAACTGAATTCTGTACTTGGTCAAAATTTGAGAAATATTTTCCTCTGATAACACGATTTATCAAAATTAATGAAGATTTCACTGGTGTAGCTGGGACTACACTTCCTCTATACAATAATATACAAGAGACAGTCATAAAGTATGCAAGTTCCTACTTAAAGGGCTCCCTTGTACAATTTAAAAAAAAAACAACCCTGACCATAAAACAGCCCTGTAATATGGCCCAAATTTAAAAATTTCACCCTATAAATATAACCTGTGTCTCAGGAAATGCCCCTTTGTTGCCCATAGCAACAAGGATACCCATGTGCAATGAGGTTTGAGACTGCATGTGTATGTTCTCATGCATGACTATATTGTATGTGTGTGGAGGTGTTTGCAGAACCCTACTTGTCTAACAGAGACATGATACTTCACACAGCTTTCATAACAGCTCTCTACTCACTCTTCCTCTCCTCACACTCACACACACACTCTCTTTCTCTCGCAGTCTCTCACAGGTATTCAGCTGTAACTGTTCTGCGCAGTAGAAGAGTAGAATCCTCTGCGACAGACAGCCGATGCTCCCTCGCAGGAATGTTGAAACAGCTCTGAGGCCTTAGCTACTAATTGTAGGGAGATTATGGGATGTCGTTAACAGCTGCTAAGTGCCCAGCTGACCAACAGGTGACTCAATTTCACACTGCCAATGCTTGTAATCACTCTGTTAAAGCAATGTGCTGTTAATTATTCTGGACTGTTCAGGAAAACACAGAGACAACAGGAGCCTATGAGTAAAGGGAATGAGAGAGACAGAGATAGAAAGTCAGGTAGGAAGAAAGAGAGAGAGGAGAGAGAGAGAGAGAGAGAGAGAGAGAGAGAGAGAGAGAGAGAGAGAGAGAAAGAGAGAGAGCAGCAGAATAAAAAGCAATTATAGATATTTAGATATGATAGAGAGATGGACTGAAAGAGACAGGTATAAAGACAGGAAGAGAGAGAGATAGGGAGACTAGCAGAGAAAGAAAGACACACACACATTTACACACACATCAGTTTACGGTAAAAAATTTAAACACTGAATCGGCCATGGGATGTTCCTAGAACACAGCAGAGGATCATCAGTAGGATAGTTTATGATCACTAAGAAAGGAAACATATGTACACAAAAAATATATGTACCCAAATCAAAAGTTTTGGTTCACCTTCAAATTTCCTTGTTTTTGGGAGAAAAAAAAAAAGATTTCTCAATTAAGAAAGTATATGAAACGGATCAGAAACAGTCTAGACACTGTCAATGTTGTACATGACTAGTATTAATGGAACCGCTGGGTTTAAAAAATATATTTACATAGGTTTTTCATGTTAAAAGCCTAATTAATCATTAAAAAACCCTGATGCAGGCATGTCAGCACAAATGAAAAATGTGCTGAATAAAAAAGCAACAAAATCGTCCTTCTTCAGGCCAGAGAATCTGGAGAATCCGCATGTGCTGGTTTGATTATAGACTCAGAACATCCAGAAAAAAGAACTTTCTTCTGATATTCATCTGTCTATTTTAGTTCTGTGAAACGAATGCTGTTCCATACAAAAAACTGCCATGAAACTGAAGATAACATACAACTATGTACTACTCCCTTCACAGAAAAGTGCAAACAGGATATAAATAGAATAGAAAGAGAAGTCTGAGGCCCCAGTGCACATTTGAGCAAGAGGACAAGTACATCAGAGTCTCTAGTCTTACAGTACCCACAAAACACCAGTCTTAACTTTAACAAGTAAAGGGGTGACTGCTGGGGTCGCAAAGAAAAAAACATATCTGAGACTGGTCAGTAAATGGAAAAGATTAAGACGGGCAACAGAACACAGACATTGGACAGAGGAAGGCTGGGGAGAAAGCACTATAGATAGATCAAAGTTTAAGATGTTTGGGTCACAAATAGGAACATCTGTAAGGTGCAGTATAAAGGAAAAAATGCCGGAGGAGTGTTTGCCTCCATTTGTCAAACATAGTGGGGGAAATGTGATGGTCTGGAGGCGCTTTGGCGGTGGTAAAGTGGGAGAGTTGTACAAGGTAAAAGAGATTTCGAACAAGGAAAGCTATCACTCCATTTTCTAATGCCAAGCCATACCCTGTGGATAGTGCTTGGCTGGAGCCACTTTCCTCTCACAACAGAACGACCCAAAACACTCCAAACTATGCAAGCGCTACTAAGAGAAGAAGTAGTCAGCTGGCATTCTGTCAATGATGGAGTTGCCAGAGCAATCACCAGATCTCAACCTAGAAAGATAATGGGAGCAGCTTAACCAGATATGGAAGAAGTGCCCATCAAGCCACTTGTGGGTGAAATTTCTTCATTGAACTTCAACAAATTGACAGCAAGAACGACAAAAGTCTGCAAGGCTGTAATAGCAGCAAATGGAGGATTTTAGACAAAAGCAAAGTTTGAGGGACAAAATTATTATATAATAATAACAATAATAATTATTATTGTTATTATTATTAGGTCGTGCTTCCATGGAAAATGTGAAAATTTCTTTGCGACCCCAAAATTTTGAGCAGTAGCATAGGTGGACAGACTGGACCTGTCGTATGTGTGTACACGGACACATGCACACAGGGACAGGGACATGAGGACACAAACATTCAGACATGCCTGACCCAGTGCTAACCTGTGCAAAACACTTGGCCACATTTAACCAACCAACCAACCAACCACACACAAACACACACACACTAAAAATAAGCGAGGCTGCCCCTCATGTCTGACCTTTAACAGTCAGGAGGCATTTACAGCACCACGCCTCTGTCAGTCAGCTCATACACGAGAGTCATCACTAGGATCATCTCTCGCGCTCACCCCCTCAGCTCCATCCATATCACTGCAGGGGTGGAATTTAACAAAAACTAAGCTACTGGCCAACAGGACTAGTAAAATTATGAAACTACTAGTCCACCTTCATGTTTACTGATCAGGAACACTATATCTTCTTTGCCTACCGGATTTGTGAGGTCGCCAGCAGGATAACTTGCAGACTAATTTCACTCGTCCTACAGATTTCTGACTCGCCACGGGCCAGCAGACTAGTGTTAATTTCCACCTGTCACTGTGTTGCATCACTCTGACCTGAGACCCGTTAGACCTGAGATCATCTTCCTGAGCCTACACAGACCTAAAGCAAGTCCTTCAGATAAATTTAAAACACTTGCACCAACTGATTGACTGAACTGGGCTTTCACTAAGATCAGCTATAAAATTCACGCCATCCGACAAGTCCTGTCCGAGCCTGTTTCTATGGCAACAGCTTCAATCGCTAGCTCTTTCAACCCTGCGATGCCTTTGCACATTCATATTTAAACAGTACTATATTATTTTTATTATTATTACTATTTTTATTTTACAATATCTGTTATTTTGTCTTGATGTTTCCTTAGTAGTTTCGTTTTTAAATTTCCTGATTGAGCGGAGTAAAATCCAGTCAGGTATTGTACAGCATGCTGTTATTGATCACTTAAACCCCTTCGCTGTTGAATTCTCAAAGCTGACTGGTCAACAATGCGCGGACACTCAGCCAATGATCCTCAAGGAATGCTTTAATATGTTATTGTTTCTATAGTAACTGAAGTGAACTACATTGTGTGGAGTTTTCTGGCAGAACAAGCACACTGAAGACCTCTGATAAAACTGCTGTCACTGATGTGACGGTTGTCGTGATCTGCGTCTCAAATTAAAACTTTTACCTTACAGTCGAAAAGATTTCACTAACCAAAAAAAAAAAACAGAATGCTGGAGCATAAAACTCAAAACACTAACTGTAATAAGAAAAACATGAAACAGGTTTACAAAATTAAAGTCCTGAGGTGTCATACTTTGGTGTACTTTTAACATGATCGATGTGTTCTTGCAGTACTGTGTGGGAATGTGGAGTAATTCCCTGAATACTCACAGTGCGAGCACATCTCCAAGGGGTAACTTGCTTCATTTCCCTGAAAAAACACAAAAAAAGATTAGATATGTTTATTTTTATTTAATAATTTTACATTATTTCAAGACAGTGGAATAAAAAATAGGCCACGCCCCAGCAGAATGGGGACAAGGCAGGAACCTCCTCTGCCATGACTACCACCCCTCAGCCGAGCGGGTAAACAGACTTCATGTATTTTATTTTTAAATAATGAAGGTCAGAGGAGGGGCAGGATGTGATGTCGGGAAATTTCTTGAATTCAAGTATCCCCTGTTCCGTTGTTGGATGAATACGAGTGGGTCAGTGAGTGTAATTATTAACAGCACTGAGCTGAAGACACCAGCCTGAGGTCACTGATCATGATATTAGGGTCACGCAATCAACCCTGAATTATACATCAGAGAACAATGAGGCAAAAAAAAACAATGAAGCAAATTAAAAGCCTCTTGACGATAATTTAATAAAGTGCTGATAGTACATCACATATCCTGTGTGTGTTCTTTTTATTAGGCATGAGAAAAGTACAGCATCCCCAGAGTGAGAGAAAATTAGGCTGCAGAAATATGAGAGAGAGAGAGAGAGAGAGAGAGAGAGAGAGAGAGAGAGAGAGAGAGAGAGAGACAGACAGAGAGTGCAAAACATGTATTACGTTAGAATATAACGTGAGTTAGACATGATGAAGGGATACAGAAGTGTAGAGTGATAGTGTGTGTGTGTGTGTGTGTGTGTGAGAGAGAGAGAGAGAGAGAGAGAGAGAGAGAGATGAACTAAGAGACATCAAGAGGGGAGCCAAAATCAGAATTGTAAGGGGGGGGTCAGGATCAGAGAGATTTAAAAAGAGAGGAGAATATAAAGTTGGACATGATGAAGGGATACTGAGGTGTAGAGTGATAGTGAAAAACATGAGAACTGGGGGATGTTTTGAACACTGGCATTATTACAGTGTCAATGACATCATGATAAAATTTCTAACTTCAGTCAGATAACTTAATGTTGAAATTTTGCAAAAGTGAGAAAATAATTCTTCCTTCAGTGACAAACAAGTCATTCTCAAATGAAAATGAAATAATAATAATAACGATTAAAAAATTAAAAACTAATAACATTGCGTAATAAATAAAATTAATAACTAAAAACAGGGTGACCTAGTAGTTAGCACATCCGCCTCACAGCACATGGGCTCGGTGAGGGCTTTTGTGTGTGGAGTTTGTGTGCATGTCCTCCCCGTGCTTGTGTGGGTTTCCTCCGGGTACTCTGGTTTCCTCCTACAGTCCAAAGACATGCTCATTAGGCTAACTGGCTGTCCCAACTTGCACCTAGGTGTGAGTGTGAGTGATTGTGTGTGTGTTGCCCTGTGATAGTCTGGCGAACTGTTCAGGGTGTACCCCGCCATCACCCAGGGTTGGCTGAGATAGGCTTACGGCTCCCTGCAACCAGGAAGTGTTTAAGTGTTTCTGCAAATGACTGAGTGTACGTGATAGTAAATTAAAAAAAATCTATTTTAAACTACAATGCACAAATATTATTTAAAAATTTAAATGAATATTATTATTATTATATAAGAATTTAACTTTGTGTATATACTCTATTTGTGTATATACTCTAGTATATTATGTATTAATATAATACGGTATGGGTATGTTATTTTAGTTGTTCTGTTTAAGTTCATAATATTCAATGTTTACGTTTAAATACCATTTCCTGTATCTAATTTCATTCATAATTGTATTACATAGAAGAGTAAGTTAAAAGCGCAATACCACCTCCTACTGGTCGATTTTAGTTCACCAGTATATGCTTTGTTTATTTTGAATTTAAAAACTTTATTGAGGAAGTGAGAACGCAGTCACTGTGTCAGGGTATTTGGCAGCTCACGGTGATAATCAGGGGCTTCAGCATACATCTTGTTTGAGGTTGCATCGTCAGTTGGTATTATTGATATGTTTATTTGCTTTCATGTACTGTGTTTAAGCGGTTACATTTATGTTGTAAGCTCTTTAGTAGCTCATGTTATCTGCATTTCTTTCTAGCATACTGTTGTCATAAGATATGATATTTTCAGCTAATATAGTGCATCTATGCTATGTATAATTGTTTATATTATGCTTTGTACATTTATGAACATATAATATTCATGATTTGATCATTGTTTTGTTTATTTTCCTCTTTAGTTTCACACTTTGATTCGACAATAAACCTGTCCAACTACCTACCTGCAGAGTTTTGATTGGAGTAAAGTGTTTAGCTGCATGTCACACATGTATAGCACGCAACGAGGACAGAACATTAGTATCGCTTGTTTTTTTTAACGTAGCAGTATTCAGAATGCACTCCATTTTTGGTCTTTTTTAAGAATTTGAGTTTTTTTCTCAGTTGCCACCATTATGTTCCAATAACACTCTGTCCTCATTATACATTCTCTCTCACTCATTCATTTCTTGACCTGTTTAATCCCATTAGGGTTGCAGGGAAGCTGGAGCCAATCTCAGCCAAAACAGGGCGAAATAGGGGTACACCCTGGACAGCTCGCCAGACCATCTCAGGGCAACATATGTGCAACCATTCACACATATGCATATTTTTTGGACGGTGGGAGGAAACCGGCTTACCCAGAGAAAACCCACACAAGCACGTGAGAACATGCAAACTCCACACAGGCACGCCTGTGCCCGAATCATCGAATTGGGAATCGAACCAAGGACCTTCTTGCTGTGAGGTGGACATGCTCACCATTATGCCACCACCGTCCCAGCCTGTACGTTTTTTATTAACATAAAAAACATGAAAAATGATCCTAAGTCAGGACTTATATAGGGCAGTGGTGGATTAGTGGTTAAGGCGATGGGTTACTGATCTGAAGGTCCTTGGTTCAATCCCCACTACCAGGCCATTGAGCAAGGCCCTTTACCCTCTATTGCTCAGTTGTATAAAAAAATTATAATTGTAGGTCGCTCTGGATAAGAGCACATGCCAAATGCTGTAAATGTTTTAAGTGAATCGAGCCCTGGGGGTCTCTGATTAGAAAGCTAGTTCGCTCCTCATCGTGTTTTATCCTCACGGAATAAAAGACTGCAATAAGGTCACTGAGGAATTCAGCCAGACATGTTTGTTTCTAGAGAGAAAAGGGTGGTGGAAGGAAGACGAGCATCTTAAATAGTGTCTGAGGGACATGCAAAAGGAATGGGAGTTGTACGATGTGGTGGAGATGAGATGAGCGTGTCAATGTGTGTAAACAAACACTCACTTTACTAAACCTGTACTACATCCAGTAGTGCTACGATGACAGAAAATAAACGTCCTTACTAACATTAGCACACTCTGAGTGACGGATGCTATTTCAACACCAAATTAACTGTGTGGAGGGTTTAGGATTACCCCATGGGGGTAGGAAAAGGTCTTGACAGGGTACAGACAGGGCAACAGAAGGAAGAGACGTCTTTACGCTCCACAAAAAGAAACCAACACACTTGCCGTGTCCACTTCCAACAGCTCCAACAGGACGTTCAAGTCTATGTCTAATGTTTCCCCTGTCCTCTCTGGTTTCTGTTCTCTCATCCATACACACCCACACCCTGACAAGACCAGAGCTGAGTGACCAAATTCAAACGTCTGCCGCTTTGAAGGCATTAAAAAGACACTGCTATGTGCTCATGCTCTGTGTGAAAAGGTCAGAATAAACCGCACCCCCAAGCGCTCAGCACGTTACCGTCGAGTGTTTACCATAGCAACAGCAACGCTATGCACCACTTGACTTCCCAGGCTATACATGGGGGGGGGGGGAATACCACATGATACACAAGAAACTAGGCATGATAATTGGCCATCAATACTGCTCTCAAGCATCGAACATCTATGTACAAGCGATACTAGAGCAATATCGAGCAAAATAACACAAGAATCTAACCTTCTAGGGTCGCTGGACGCATCATCACGTCCAAATCACGTGACCGATTTAAGATGACGTAGCAGGAAAACGCAGTCTTGTCGAGTCTCCGTTTCAACATGTGTCAGTAATGAAAAGTATTCCCAAACAAACCTGGAGCCTCCTTTTTTTTCTTTTTTTACAAATTCAGTTCTCACTTCATTAGAGTTCATTTTCAGGTTTTTCTTTGATTATTTTCCTTTATATTTGCTTAATGTGATTAACAAGCTTATTTCTCCAAATTCAAATGCTGGACCGCCAATGTCGTCTGCAAAACTCATTAAGAAATAATTACAAGCAGCTCCCTTTATTGACGTTATGCCGCCACACCCCCCTTCACGCATGCGAGAGATCTCGTTTAAACCAAAATGGTGTCGTAACAAATACAAGGCGATTGCCTGTTCTGAGCAGAAAAGAAGTGAAAAATGCCATAAAATCAGACAGAATCTCACCAAGTCTACAGGAATCATTATCGGACATTATCGGTAAGTAAGATTTCTTTATGGATACGAGCTGTCACGAGTCCAGTCGAGCGACTGATTTTACTGATTTAACTGGTTTTATTGATCGTTACAAACCAACCAGACACCTCAAGAGGTCACACCAACATTTACTAAGAAGGGGGCGTGGCACACAAATTATTACTAGGTCACATGACAATAACATATACATCCAATGTATCAGTGCCAGGATCTCAATAACTTTCCTAAAACCTCAACAAATGGACATAGGGCTGTTGCACGTGTGTAATGTTTTGATTTCGTGTGAATGAACAGGTGAAATCCACATTCATCTGTTAGTTACTGTGTTCTCTTTCCAAAACTTCAAACATCACTGAATATTTACTGTGTCGTCACTGAGGTTATGTTTTACCTTCTGTTTGTTAGTGTGTGTTTGTGTGTGTTAGCAGGATTATACAAAAAAAGGTTGTGTGTGTATTTTCATGAACCTTCTACCAAAGGCGGCACTTTGGTCAAAGAAGACTGTATTCGATTTTGGATGTGATCCGGATCAAATTCTGGACGAAGGAATTTCTAAAAGGATTCTTCATATAATTATGAAATTGACATTTTCAAAAAGATGGAGGTGTTCTGGGATTGGCGGAGGTATTAGGTAAAATTGGACTGTGTTTTCTTTTTATTACTGTAATCCAAGGTACACATGGAGAAATCAGAGACTCTGCACCTGTGAAGAGTGAATGCATTGTAACTAGCCACACCTCTACTGCAACTAGCCACGCCTCTATCAAACTCTACCCTATCCTGTGTGAAGTACATGTAGCGCTTCCTCTGAACTGACCAATCCTGTGATGCCTTTCCCAAGTGTATGTGTATAAAAGTCTGAAGAATCATAAAATGAAGAGGGAACAATGTCCAGGAGCCTGTCTGCGGCATTCCTGTTTTCTCCTCAGGTCTGGGGGCATGTGAGCATTTCTTCGCTTGAAATGTAAGATATTTTCTCTTAATATCCAGTGTACATAAAATCAAAAGATAAAACCTAACAGAAGGTTTGCGCTCTCAAAGTGCTCTTTTTTCATATGTAAGATACTTATTTTGTTTCTAGAATGCCTTTTTTTCTTTTACACATGCTCATCAGTTGTGACACCACCCCTTTAGATGTCTATATTTAGAACATGAACTTTAACAGCACGTAACCTTAGCATGGGATGTTCGACCTTTACAAGCACACAAATGCAAAAGGCACACAGCCTGTAGATTTCTAGAAGCTAAATCCTGGCGTAATATTTCCAGGAGTGCAATCCCAAACATACTTCAGTAATAAACATTTTGATGATCTCTTGAAGACAATAAAGTCTCGTACGCTGTCATTATGTATTAGGTTACTGTTATAAGGTTTGAAGATAGTGAACACCTTGACTTGCATGGTGGAAATTTTGAACCTTGGCTTGTCTTTACAGTACCTTCAGCAGCTAATGACAGGAAACTGCTGAGCGCATTTTGCTGAGTTGAACATGACTGATTTGGGGCTACAGCTGTAAGGATGCTGTTGGAGTATAAGGTCAAGGCTTGAGCAGGCACAACTTCTGCTAGTAGACATTACACTCTACGATGTACTACATTTCCCTTGGCGTGTATTTATTAATGTTGGGAATCTGCAATGTACATCTCGCTCGAGTTATCAGCGATTGGTTCAAGCGAGTTAACGAGCCAACCTGAGTAATTTTAAGAGGATTGTGCTGTCTGCGCAGATAGAACTACAAACGATCCCTTGAAAGCTGTGCATACCCAATGCACATTAAACACAACATGCCGACTAAGGAATACTCAAAAATTATTCTTTTGTTGTTTTCTGATGAAAATATGCGACAAAAAAGATAAATGTTTTGAAAAATAGCAACTCAAGCCACAATATTTGTGTTCGATACCACTGAAGATGGCTGTTAATGATAAATTGCTTGAGCTTTGTCTCAATCATCCCAACACTAGTATTCATCACCATCACCATCTTCGGCTTGATCCGGGGTCAGGTCGCGGGGGCAACAGCCTAAGCAGTGAGGTCCAGATGTCCCCCTCCACAGCCACTTCCTGCAGCTCTCCCGGGGGGCACCAAGGCGTTCCCAGACCAGCTTGTCTGTTGGACATGCCCGAAACACCACACCAGGAAGGCGTTCAGGAGCCATTCTAATCAGACGCCTGAGCCACCTCGACTGGCTCCTCTCAACGCAGAGGAGCAGCGGTTCTACTCCAAGCTCCTCCCTGATGGTCGAGCTTCTCACCCTTTCTCTGAGGAAGAATCCCACCACCATGCGAAGGAAGCAACACTAGTATTTATTAATATTATTATCTCATATTTTCACGTACGCAGTTTCTCGAGACTGAACTTTGTCACACATAAATTTATCATCTTTTATCAAACACTGTCCCAGGAGTGAGGGTGGAGTTGACATCCTGTCTGGGGTGTAACAATAACGTTGCGGACAGGGATCATGATAGAGCGCATCGATGAAGGATCAGATCATTTTAAATCGTGCCTGCTGTCCCAATGTCTGTACAGGTGCTCTGATTAACCTGGTTCTGTGACCTCCGTTGAGAAAACACCTCTATTTGTAGAATAATGGGACGTTAAATAGGCTACAGAGCCTGGAGGAGAGAAAGAATCCCAGCTGGCCTATTTTCCAGACACACTCACACACACACAGTCGAGTCTCTTCCAGAACGTTCTGATCTGTAAAGTTTGGACAGTGATGGTGGGCTGTGCACTGAAGACCAGCAGAACGAACAGCACCATAAATAGACAGAGGCTCAATTATGACAAGAGAAGAAGCAGCGGGCAAGCAAGGCAACAGTGGTAGAGTACATTAACCCCTGAACCTCCAGCCGACTAATGTTTACTCACTCGCCTCCGACTGCTGATATGGCCCCTGATTCTGAACTGATGAAATAATTACAGCCTAAAGATTTCTGATGCTTAACAGCGATGCCTTTTACATCCTGTTGACCCTCCTGCAGGCGTCTCCATGGAAATGTGTCTTAATTTACACTCATCGCTCTTCCAGCTCCCAAAAAACAGGTGACTTGATATTGATCCATCATATGGAGAATAATTAAAAACAACCCATTGTAGTTCTAGGTAGAGACATGGATTTCTAACAAATGCCAAAAGTAAAAAAAGATTTGGCCTTCAGAGTTTAAATATAATAAACATACAGACAGAGAAAACGATAGACAAAAAGATATAGCACATATAGAGAGAAAGGGGAAAGAAAAAAGGGTTTATAGCTTTATAAATAGATAAGATTTTATAGGTAGATACATAGATAGCTGACAGGTTGACAAACAGATAGACTCACTGATAGGCTGACAGATAGATTTTATAAAAATATAAAAAGACAGACAGACATATAGATGGATAGATATAGATAGAAGAGACTGATAGATAGACCAATAGATAGATATATAGATAGATAGATAAATAGATAGAGAGACAGATAGATTGATGAGACTGACAGATAGATAGATGAACAGATAACTCAACATATAGATAGATAGATAGATAGATAGATAGATAGATAGATAGATAGAGATAGATATAGATAGATAGACAGATAGATAGACAGATAGATAGAAGAGACTGATAGACAGATAGATCAATAGAAAGATAGATAATGATCGATAGAGATAGATCAATAGATAGAATAGATAGATAGATAAGACAGATACATAGATGAGACTGATAGATAAATAGATAGAACAATAGATAGATGAGACTGATAAATAAATAAATAGACAGACAGACGGGCTGACAGATAGATAGACAGACAGATAACTCCACATGTATACATAAGTTCAGCATCTGAATAATACGAGTGAAGTAAAAGTGAGATTTGTATGAATGTGGAATTTGTTTGCTCAGTTCAACAGCTGAAGAAATTATAAAATCAGGAACTCGCGTTACAAACCAATCAGTGAACCTAACTGTGAAGATTATTAATATACTGGAGTTATAACACGAGTTTATAAACATCAGGGCTGCGAGCGGGTGAGGCAGAAGCACTCGTTTGCTGTTATCAGGAACTATTAGTGTTTTATAAAGATTAATAACCACATTGTGGAGAATCCTGAATCATTTCACACTCCACATTGAACTCATCCACACTCTACCGAGCCCTCACGCTGAACTGAGATGAGCCTGAATCCGCTGGACCATAGCAATCTTTATGCCGTCTTACCATTCCCGTCATATCAACATCTGCTGACAGCAGCATCACAGTGACAAGATTCATCCTTCGTTCCATGACAGCGATGCAGTGGCGCTTAAATCTGTCCTGCTTTCTCCTTCAGCATCCAAAGCTTTTACGCTGATACCGTACATCTCTAACTAGCCTCTTGTTGAAACCCGCTGTCATGTAGCTGCTCGGCATTCTGGGAGTTCACACCAACAACTGCAATATCGCTACTCTGGATTTCTCGTTAATATGATGCTGATCATGCAGGATTGAGGTTGTTAAATTCGCTTTGGGGTTTGTTTTTGTCCTGTTATAGCTACGGCAATAATAACAGCATTACGACATGACAGGAATAATGAAAATATGAAAAAACCAAGCAAAACATCGGCACCATAAATAATGGAAGAAATACTTCAGAGTAAATATCTTTCATATGAAGCATCTGGGCGGTACAGTGGCATAGTGTTTAGCACGTCTGCCTTACAGCAACAAGGTCCTGGGTTTGAGTCCTGGGTTCAACAGGGCGTTTCTGTGTGGATTTGCATGTTCTCTCCCCATGCTTTCATGGGTTTCCTCCGGTTACTCCGGTTTCCTCCCACAGTCTAAAAACATGCACATTAGGCTAACTGGCCATTCCTAATTGCCCCTAGGTGTGGATGTGAGTGGGAATGGTTGTGTGTGTTGCCCCGCAAAGGTCTGGTGCGCTGTTTAGGGTGTACCCCACCTTCGCCCAATGTTGGCTATGGTAGGCTCCTCGCTAATAGTTCAGCAAAAGTGTTAATGATTGAACCATCATTTAGATAGATAATATTAAAAATACCCACTTATTACTCCACATTGTAATGAACACAGGGTTTATTTTTAAAA
>JAQMYF010000009.1:6505128-6513459 GCA_030014195.1 Neosilurus mollespiculum
TTCATTCATTTTTCTACACCGCTTAATCCTAATTAGGGTCGCGGGGAGGCTTGCACTCATTAGGTTTGTAAAAAATCATTAATTTGGTGGTTAATATCTTATGATACTGACTGTAAATAACAGATGTTTTATACAAAAACATTAAACAATGAAGGAAATCAGACACACTGGTGAAAAATTAAGTCCATACATCCAGTCCCCTTTTGAGTAACTCTGGTCCAAAAGTAGTAAAACAAACAAACAAAAAAAAAAAGCATTTGTCAGTTTCAAGGCCATTTTCAAAACCTTTACAGCCTTATAATTATATGATAGATAGACATATATATAGGCAGAGAGATAGATAGATGGACCAATAGACAGATAAATAGACAGACAGAGATAGATAGATGGAATGATAGACAGAGAGATATATAAACAGCAGTATGTATACCCCCCACACCCCCCATGGATATATATTTTAACCATGGCGACTGAATTCAGACACAAAAACTTGAATAATAACATTATAACTGGGATTATTATACATCTGTATGCAGCAATCAGCTGCAAAACACAATAAACTGATCCTTTATTATTCTGTTACTGTTTGTGGCATAAATGCATCAGCAACTTGAACAACCATAAGAAAAATCAATACAGGAGGAAAATCTTCATTCACACAATAAATAAACACCCACCACTAAGCACACATAATCCCACATCATTACCAGTGCCAGCGCCAGAAGATCAACGCATTGATTAATTCATCATATTACATATATATTACATATATTTCATCAATAAAATAGTTTTAACTCAATAGATAATAAGACAGCACCCTTTTTGAGCAAGCATTCCAGACATTACCCTGCTCAGTTTATTTCAGCGAGAATACTGGAGGAACTGCAACTGTATAGTGATAACAGTGTGATAGTGAGTAACCATAACGGGGCAGAAAACGTACAGTATATCAGTGTTCACTATCAGTAATCCATCCTTGTTTTATTAGTTAAACTGATATTCAACTGTGGATATCTCAACACATCTGGTATTTTTATTTCTGGTAATTGTTTCCTGATATGATTCCAACCATGTGTGTTGTCATTTGTAGCCAAACTGTAATATGCAAATCAGCTCATTATATTTAAAGATCACTTTCCAGTGTTGGTCTTGAGTTTTAGAGGTTTAATTGGTGACTGTTGCTTGGAGAAATTATTACTGAGTATCAATTTGCATATATGTGTACAACAGTCAGGGGAAGGTTGGAGCCTAGCTCAGTCAAATTTGGGTGAAGGCAAAGTAACCAGCTTGCCAGACCATTGCACTAACACAACCGTCCACACCCGGGGCAATTTGGAGTAGCCAGTTAGCCTAATGTGCATGACTTTGGACAGTTGGAGGAAACCAGAGTACCGTAGGAAACGCTTGCATGCACCGTGACAACATGCAAACTCCACACAGTAACATTCTCGCCTGCCCGGGACTTCAACCAAGGACCTTCTTGCTGTCAGGCAGGCGTGCTAACCACTGTTGACGTATGCAATGCACTGTTAGTATATGAGCGATGTAGTTATTGTGCAATGCTAAACATGTCTTGGTCAATGGTTGTGGTCTTGGCCATGAAGAGGAGGTAACCAAAGATGCAGGACACCCACACAAACAAGGACAATTTTGAAAGAATTCTCCACACTACACAAGTAAGTACGTAGTTGGCATTGTGGACTACATTCATTCATTCATTTTCTGAACTGCTTATTCCTAATTAGGGTCGCGGGGAGGCTTGCACCTCAGCTGGTCGACTCTGGGCAAGGGCAGAGTACACCCTGGACATAGATCGCAAGGCCATCGCAGAGCAGAAACATGCCCTGAGGCAGTGCAGCCTACTCTTTACGAATGACAGCAATGGTTCTTTTGCATGCCTCTCACCACAGGCAGTTAGAGACATGGCTGGCCTTAGATAACCCAGTTATCCGCACTGGGGTTTGCACAGTGATTCGGTGATAGTGGGTCTTGAACCCACAACCTTCGGATCAGTAAGCCAGCACTCTACCACCGGGCCACCACTGCCCCGTGGACTACATTGATGTTTGTTTATTTATTTATTTTCTTATCAAATTTCTCTTGATTTTCTCCATAATTTTGTCAAAGTTTTTTCCCTATTACATGACAGGTTCTAATTTGGTAGGGCGAACTTCACTGCATGCCTCCTCCAAAGCACATGATGGCAACTGACTAATTTTCAAACTGCAGCTCATTTAAAGTCAGGAGTGACCCTCAAAGGAAAATTCTATCCATTCCTTTGAAAGCATAAACCCACAGACACCTATGATTGGCTAGTCTGTGTTGTCGTTCCTAAGTGACAGGGAAGGGAGGGTATGCGACCACTTTCCTCCCTCCCTCAGAGCTCAGCCAATTAGTTGTCTAGGGCTCCCGGCCATGGCTGCGTGCATCACCTGATGCTGAAACTAGCAAACTCCAGATGCTAGGGCGAATGCTTTTCTGTTGCCTTTTCATCAAAGCATAGTAATTGAAGTATGCAAATTAAGGCGCTGCAAGATTGATTTACGGTTGTGTGAATGCATCTTGGACTTCATGAGACAGTGATACACCTATATCCTTCATCATTTATAAAATTACCCAGCCAGCCACTCATGAGGCAGCAGAGCACATTACATCATACACATACAGCTTAAGAACTTTACTTAACTTTCTCACTGACATCAGAATGGTGCAAAAATGTCAGAGAGATCTCATTGACTTTGTCCGTGACATGATCACATCCACAGCAGCATGGTGCGAAAAACAAAAACCATCCACATTTCTGCTGTCTCCAAACTGGCAGGACTTTAAATAACCACTCTTTACAAACACATCTAGCACTGAATGAACGATATGCGGAAATCTTAATACAGACAGACTACAGGAGGAAAAGACGACATTGAGTTCCACTTCTCTCTGCTAGGAACAGGAATCTGATAATATAGCTGGGGACCAGAATGAAGATTAAACAAAGACCAGACACCAAGTTGCATTTATGATCTGTTATAGATGTTAAAACTCTTTCCAGTAGCTGATGCACATGCTCCGTATTAATGCTTAAAAGAAAAAAAACAGCTGTGATAAAGTCAGTGTCAATACAGATAAATCATGATGTGTGAAATGACTGATTTGCTCCTGAGACATGCTTGTTATGTTGGGTTTAATAAATAAAACTGCCTTGACGAGCTAACTGTAAGCAGTTTCTGCTGTCATGGCTTTACTTATATCAAAGTATACTGTAAGAACTCACCAGATTATGATAGTGGTTCTACATGACTCCAGTGGTAACAAGAATGATCCAACTCTGATACGTATAAATAACGAATATACAAGAAAAAAAAAAAAAAAACACACACACAAGAGTTGAATATGTTCAGGCAACAAGCCCCGAGACAAATAAAGATATGTGTTAAAGCTTACATGCACGAAAAAATTTTAAATAAATAAATAATAAATAAATAAATAAATAAAATTGATGTCAAATCAACAAGAAAGTTCCCTCCACTTTGTTAGCATGGCTTACAGAATAGACGTAGATGCAAGATAGTGATGCTATTAGGCTCCCACTGTCTTGAAGTCATTATTACACAGTTCACAAACTGCCCAGTGATGGTTACTGTTCACACACATGTAGTGCTGCCGCGCTGTGCTTGAATCATGATGACCGTGTTCTACTGGAAGACCTCTTTGTTGATCCACATGAGGCTGCGTGTCTCATTGGGTTTCACTTCGTACTCGATGCAATTGAACTTGTTGCCAAACTGGCAGTGCTCACGCTTGTAATAGTTGTAGTACTTCACCTGCCACACTGTCTCAAAGATGCCCGCCTCCTTAAACTACGGACGAAACAGAACATGAGATCAGAGATGGATTTGAAAAACAAGACCTCTTTGTATTTAACTTAGCAATGTAGGAACATAGGAAAGCCTTTCCTTTCTCCTCCTTACAGTGACAAACCTCCCTGAGGACTAATGGAATTATTAGCAATGAAAGTTCTGGGTGAGTATATTTGGGTTTTTATGTAAACACTAGGGCCCCGCGACCCTAATTAGGATTAAGCGGTTCAGAAAATAAATGAATTAATATATATATATATATCTTGTGTAATTGTCATACAAATGCAAAAACTACAAATCCTCGTGGAGCCTTTTATGTGTCTCATTTAAGATGAAAGCTACATTTCTAGTGAAAGACACAAGCGGATTAGCATTTACCGTAAAACCGTGATAACAAGCGCACGTAAATTTCAACCGCAGAGATAGAATAGTAGCCCTTATAATGCCATAGTCGACACACCGCATCATCTTCCTTCGACACAATCAAATGTTTTTGATAATAAGCTCTAACCCTTGCTATAAACGTTATAAACGATGGTGCACCTGTATGGAAACCTGTACAGGTTGTCTGTCTCCACTTTTGGTGTGAGGAACACCTTCAGTGTCGTAAAACCCGTGATATACGGCAGACTCTTCATCTGTAGACTGCTGCTCCAGATCAAAGCTCTTTCCGCCGATTCCCATAGTCCTGGAAAACAACAACACAAGAAAATGTTCAGTGTAGCCTTAATGGTTTGCTTATTGTATTTGAAATCTGCCAGTGAGAATATCCATGCCCAGGACAGAGATTCACCAGGCCTTAATAATAAATAAACAGCATGCAGAATGAGGCCTGAATTGGGGGGAAAAAAACCCCCAGAGCATTAAAAGCATCATTAAAGCATCCATAGATAAATCCAGCTGTAGGGCACAATAGTGGACATGAACAGGACAGGTGCACGAGGACCACACCCAGACACACACAGTGAAAACGCACGCGCGTTACTCCGCTCATCATTTCAGGTAAATAGTATCCTATTCATGATGGACACTCACACGGGCTCGGCGCTCCCCGGCTTCAACACCACCTCGATTTTATACTTGGAGCCCGTCAGCAGCTTTATGGTCCGCGTCTGTCCAAACCGCGAGCCGTCCGCTTTAAAGAACACCGGACCATCGTTCGGCTGGATCTTTAACGACACGCAAATATTAATTACCGCAGGAACATCCGCCATGATGAAGAGACTAATAATAATAATATTAATAACGGGCCTCGGTGCGTCGCGTGCGCTCCCTGCATGTAAATGGATGGTGGAATATCCCAGACAGGGTTGCCAGATCTACGCGACAAAATCACCCCGGTGTCTAGTTAAAACGAAGTCCCGAGCTAGATCTATATCCAGGCAAAACTCAAAACACTCAAAACCACCACTCAAACAAGATTTATGTTCAATACCAACCACTAAACAACACTCCTGTCCAATACCAACCCCCAAACAAGACGCATATCTAATTAATTCTACCCCTAAAAAGACCCACACCCAATCAGAAATTGCCAAAAACCATACCAGGGTTAAATGATAAACCAGAAAGACCAATATCCAATGTTAAACCAATGGCCAGATCATACCAGTGTCAAAATAAGCCCTAAACCAGTCCAGCATGCAGACCTTGACAAAGCAGCCCAGTGTCCAAAGAAAATAAACCCTAAACTGTTGAGTGTACATGACATTCCAGAAAAGTGCAGTAAAGACTATCATCCATTCATTCATTCGTTCATTTTCTGAACCACTTAATGCTAATTAGGGTCGCGGGAAGGCTGGCGCCCATCTCAGCCGACTCTGAGTGAGGGCAGAGTACACCCTGGACAGCTCGCCAGGCCATCGCAGGGCAGAAACACGCTGACGGCTATGCAGCCTATTCTTGATGAAAATCAGCAATGGTTCTTTTACATGCCTCCCACCATAGACAGTGAGAGACATGGCTGGCCTTTGATAACCCATTTAGCTGCACTGGGGGACTATCATCCAAATGAACACAATGTCAATCCAAAACTTATTTAAAAACAAATCCAATAGCCAGAAAAAACCTAGATCTAAAACCAGAGCAATATTCGTACAGTTTACTCGGAAATGTAATTAATTTCTTCCCAATATGACCTTGATAGTCATATTGGGAAGAAATTAATTGATTGTTTATATCATTATTTTATTTTATGCTATTAAATAAAATAATGATATTAATAATCAATTAATTTCTTCCCAATATGACTATCAAGGTCATATTGGGAAGAAATTAATTGATTATTAATATCATTATTTTATTTTATGCTATTCTTGTGTGTGTATGTGTGTGTCTTTGTACATAGACTGGGGTAAAAGTCTTGCTGTGAAACCCTGAAAAGTAAAACTTATATGCAGAACTGAAACCACATTGTATGTTGGCTAAAATGAGGCTAACTTCACTACATTTATAAGTTAAAAATGAGATTACCAGCTACATTTATTAGTTACGTGGTAAAAATGAATTAAAAAATACAAATTATGCCAATTTACTGACAAATACTTTCATGCAATAAAAATAAAATCCCTTTAATAAAGGAAAAAATTCAATCAAAAGCAGCAAACGGGTTAGATTTCCGGAGTAATTAAAGAGGAATTGGCAACCCGGATTCAGGCCGCTGACAGTAGGCTGCCCTGGTGGATGCTGTGATGTGCAGTTAAGAAAATTACATTGGACATCTTGTGTTTACTCAATACATATTTTATTTTAAGAATTTTACAATAAAGAGAAGCTGCAAACATGTTATTTCTCTTTGAGGTTGTAGCTGTAGACTATATATCTGTGCATTGTATTTGTAAATATATGCTTTTTAATTGCTAAAGGTTGTTTAACAACAACAACGATTATTATTATTATTATTATTATTATTATCATCATATGTTTTTAAACCCAAAACAAATCAGTATCCCACGTCCCACTTTTCTGTTTCCTATTATACACTGAAAAATAATTGCACGGATTTTCAAAAGAGCGGCACAGTGGCGTAGTGGTTAGAACGTCCGCCTCACAGCAAGAAGGCCTAGAAACGAATATGTTATAGAGGGACAGAGGTAGGAGAGTTTGGGGACAAAGGGAGAGAGACTAGATTGAGATGGTTTGGCTGTGTGCAGAAGAGGGGTGAAAGGTATATTGGTAGAAGAATGTTGAGGAGGGAAGTGCCTGGTAGGAGGAGAAGAGGAAGAGCCCAAAGAGGAGATTTATAGATGTGCTGACGGAGGACATGCAGATGATTGGTGTGATGGAGAGAGACAGAGAGGGACAGCAATGACTTGGTGATAGTGAGGCTTGAACCCCCGACCTTTGGTTCAGTTAGCCTATCACCTTAACCACCGAGCCACCACTGCCCTTATATTAGTATTTAATTTTTAAAAAATTAATGCTGTATGCTTTGAAAATCATTAAGACAATAAACAAATTTAACATAAAAAGGTAATATATTAAAAATAATAATACTAATGAAATAATTTCAATCATTATACTAATATTGTGTAAAAAAAAAAAAAAAAAAGCTTGAAAATTTTTATATAATTTAAAAAATTTGTGAATAAACAGAATATATAAACGAGGTGAGATTTTATTTTGAAATTTTTCATTTATATCCCATCTCTCCTTTCTGACAAATTTCTCTCCATCAAAATAAAGGTCTGTCCTCCTGATTCACTTGAGATCAATTCTTACAGCAACGTCCCGGCTTTTATGACATTTATCAGTCATTTATAACACATATATTATCACCTTAATTAAACACACACACACACACACACACACACACACAAACTCAATAATTATATAAAAAGAGTAAAAGCAAGTGCTTCAGACATGTTTGTGCTCAGCAGGTAGGTCATACACCATTCCACCCCTACTATAAAAGTCTGTGTTCATTATCTCTCGAGCTCTGCCTCCAGGATTTCGCCCCAGGTCTCCACATCCAGAGGACACATGCAATTCGGGGGCAGATCTTCAGCACAGCGGATGTTGCTGTACTTTCCTTTCAACCATCTTTTCTTCACGCAGCTCTTTTGGTAATTACGCACCAGAGTCACCTGAAGGACAAGACAAAGAAACGAAAAGTATAAGAGTGCTGACTGAACATTCCACATGGTTCCTCACGTTATTGCCCTTGTCAGAGGCTAATGAGCATTTTGGTGCTGTTCTTCATTTTGGTGAAGTTTTCTTCTTCAAGGAAAGAATTCCATGATAATCTAGTTTAGTTGTCTTGTGTGGTCTTATCCAGGGCTTACCGAGCTTATCAGTGTATTCCTCCATTAAAAAAAAGTACCAATTATTTTATTCTCTCACTACCATATACCATATACCGAACGCCATACTAATACTAAGTAGAGTCTTTGTTTTCATTCATTCATTCATTCATTCATTTTCTGAACCGCTTAATCCTAATTAGGGTTGCGGGGAGGCTGGCACCCATCTCAGCCGA
>JAQMYF010000009.1:6515562-6535400 GCA_030014195.1 Neosilurus mollespiculum
CAAGCCCGCGGAGACAGTGGCAAGGAAAAACTCCCTCAGTTGACACAAGGAAGAAACCTTGAGAGGAACCAGGCTCAAGAGGAAACCCATCCTCATTTGGTTTGGTTCTTAGATTTCTGTTCTTAGCTGGCACAAGTGGGACCTGATTTTTCCACTGACCTCTGACATCAACAAAGTATTTTTCCACAAAGCCACCGCTCACTGAATGTTTTTTTTTTTTGCACCACTCTGGGTGAAATCTAGAGACTACAGGGTGAGAAAATTCCAAAAAAGTTAACTGATCCAAAATATTAAAAACCCTAAGTGTAATAGAAGTTCCTAATAAAGTGACCCACGGATGTATACCATATACATAAGTGACCAACCTTCCAGGACAGTCCGCTGCTCCGGTCTCCGTCCACCTCCTTGTGGCAGACTGCCAGTGCGGTCAGACAGTGGCTCCTCCACAGGTTTTCGCTGCCCTCAATAATCCCGTTCCAGCGCCTGCAGGTGACCGATGCGCGACACAGGCTCCTCACGTCCAGCTCACTGAAAATCTTCACACTCATCTCTGTAGGGAGAGTCTCCGTGAAGTTCAGCTCTGACCCTCCATTTCTGATGGACATCAGGGAGACGACTCCTTCTCCAATAACAAAGGGCTTGATGGTCCTTTTAAAGACATGCTGCATCTCTCAGCATCGCTGTGCACTCCTCTTAACTAAAGCTGCAACAAGTAAGAGCTGAATTACTCACATGGATTTGGAGACAGAACATGGCATGGCAGAGTCCATTTGATGATGACACAGCTTAGTTCTGTTTGGCTGGATGCCAATACCAAGACCTAGCTCTGTTTAGTAAACAATATCACTTAAGTGGTATTACTGAAGCATAATATCTGTACCCCATTTTATTTATTATACAATATATAATGGCATAGTATCTATACCTCATTTTATTAATGTGGTACGCATACAAGGGAATGAACAATAATAATGATAATAATAATGATGATGATGATGGGCACTGTGCTGCCCATCATCATCATTATTATTATCATTATTATTGTTCATTCCCTTGTATGCATACCACATTATTAAAATAGTGTAGTGGTTAGCACGTCCACCTCACAGCAAGAAGGTCCTGAGTTCGAGTCCGAAGCTCAGTAAGGGTGTTTCTGTGTGGAATTTGAATGTTCTCCACATGCTTGCATGGGTTTCTCCTGGGTACATTGGTTTCTTCCCACAATTCAAAGAATTGCATGTTTGTTGTTGTTTGTTTTTTTTTTTTTTTGCTACACTGTATTAATCACACAAGGGAAATTATTTTCTGTGCATTTAACCCATCCAAAGTGAGCACACACACCCACACATAAACAGTGAGAATACACCCTCGTACAATGGGCTGCCACACACTGCAGTGTCCAGAGAGCAGTTGGGGGTTAGGTGCCTTACTCAAGGACACTTCAGCCATGAATGTGGAGGAAGGGAAAGTGCAGCTCACTGGTGCATTTCAATGTTTGTTTGTTTTTTTCCTTTTCATTTTTTATCATTAATAGAGTAACTCAAATTGTTACCAAAGTCATTGGACACCATTCCTGCTTGAGCTGTGTGATATTCAACCTGCAATAATCAGTGTATAATTATTGCGTGGATTTCCTCCGGGTACTCCGGTTTCCCTTCACAGTCCAAAAACTTGCACAGTAAGCTAATTGGTTGTTTTAAATCACCCCTAGGTGTGCATGTGAACGGCTGTGTGTATGTTGGCCCTGCAATGGCCTAGCGAGCTGTCCAGGGTGTACCCCGCCCTCTCCCAGAGTCAGCTGAGATGGGTGCCAGCCTCCCCGCAACCCTAAGTAGGATTAATCAGCATAGAAAATGAATGAATGAACTAGTATGTATATACTCTCTCACTTACTCATTTTGCTGAACTGTTTACTCTTCTACCAGGGTGACGGAGAGGCTGGAGCTTATCTCAACTGACACTGGGCGAAAGGCAGGGTACACCCTGAACAGCTCGCCAGACCATCCAGGGCAACACACACACCCACACACCAAGGGTTAATTTGGAACAACCGACTAGCCTGGCTAATGTGCACGTCTTTGGACTGGTGGAGGAAATCGGAGTACCTGGAGGAAACCCACCCAAGCATGGGGAGAACATGCAAACTCCACACAGAAACGCCCGAGCCCGGCACTCGAACCCAGGACCTTTGCAGGCAAACATAATGACAACAACAACAACAACAACATCTTATGTGTATGGTTTTCCATGTCAAGTAATAATGTAATACAGCCTATAGAGGTGTTCTCCCTCTTTTCATGTGATCGTAATCTCAATATGCGGTTTAATTAAATAAAATAAATAAAAACTAATATTCTGATATTAATAGTGAAAGAATCCCTTGAAATAGACAGGAACTATTAATACTACTATTACACATCCCTAAAATCTTTCTAGAACACCACACACTTACCACAAATCTGTACACAGAGCTAACCTTTCTACTAATAAGGTAAATAAGATAAATAATAAAGATAAATAAGATAATGTGCTACAATAATAAAAGATACAGCTCTGTACACAGGAGATAAGAATGTAGTTAAATATTAAGTTTAGTGTATTTTCCGTAAATAAATAACGGTGTATATAAAGTCTGCACGCCATAATGCGTTATTTGGGAATCATAATAATAGCAATTTATCTAAAATAGCTATAAATTACCCAGGTCCTCCAGCTTGTTTCTCTTTCGTGACAGCTCACCGTTTAAATGCCTTGTTTATTGACAACTATGGCGTCAGGACACCGCCCATACTGTCACTGCGCATGCGCAGACATTTCGAAACTACCCACCACAATCGAAACTGCTCGCTCATATCCGGTAGAATGTAGCCTCGGACCATAGACATCTAAACACGTAGACTGGACGCACCGTCGATTTTCAATGTGCTGTGCGGTGACAACTTGACGCCATCTTGGACAATCTATATATATATATATATATATATATATAAATATATATATTTACTGTTTTAACATATATATTATAAAAAAAAAACATAAGATCTTTTAGATGTAAACAACAGCATATTCTAATTACTGGCAAATGTTTTTGTTTTCTATATATTTAGCTATCTTTTTTATTTAATTTAGCTTTATCTATTTAAAGAATAACATTTTGAAAATATGTTGCAATAAGTTTTCAATAATAAACAACATTAAAATATACTGCACTATTTGAATAAAAATGTTTGAATGTTGCAAATAGCATGACATGATGTGGGATAATTCATTCATTTTCTGAACCGCTTAATCCTAATTAGGGTTGCGGGTGCCCATCTCAGCCGGGGCGAGAGCAGGGTACACCCTGGACAGCTCGACAGGCCATCGCAGGGCAGAAACACACTGACGGCTATGCAATCAGCAATGGTTTTCACCATAGGCAGTGAGAGACATGGCCGGCATTTGATAACCTAGTTAGCTGCACTGGGGGGACAGCAGTGACATCCCGTTGATAGTGGGGCTTGAACCCCCGACCTTGGGATCAGTTATCCAGCACCCTACCACCAGGCCACCACTGGTCGGATAATTTCGTTGTTTTTAATTAATAAATAGCATGTACTTATTCTGTACTGTGCATTCCATAGCAATAAAAATAAACACTCTGATATTATGATATCATGTAATGTGCAAAAAAACCCACAGATCGCTTTCTAGTGGCATTAAAACATTTTCTTTACACTGACTTCCCCCACTGTTTCTATAGCAAAAACCCACAAGGAGCCCTCTCCAAGATGGCGTCATGTTGACACCGCGAGAGCGATGCACGACCGGTCTATTGTGTCTATGATGTACGCCATATTTGGGAACTACCTTGTTTGATCATGTGACTACATGGTCAAAATGGCGTCGGTGACACAAGAATACACATGTTGTTTGTGCGATGAAAGTAAAAAATCGAGGTACGTACACCACATAAACAGCGTAAAGGCTTACAGAGAATTGTACGTCAGTAAATTAAAAACTTTTACTGGATATGATTTAAAAGCCATAGCTTTACAAACAAGTGTAAGCTTGTATATTTGTGTGGGTTGTGGGGGGAAGCTTGCAAATGCTTTGACATTTCATTGTCAGTGTCGGGAGAAATTGTCAAAACTGACTGATCATGCTGACAGTGAGAAGAAGCGACCGCGGGGTCTTGTAGTCGATGATGTAGATCCAGCACCAGCCGAACAGAAAGCGCCAGAACCAACCCCAACAGCAGAAAGAACCAGGACTCCCGTCGCACAACAGATTCAGAAATCCGTTGAGAAAAAGAAGCAGCTGTCAGTCTCGGACACTTTCCCTACTGTCACAAAAGCAAAGCCTTCAGTTCCTGCAGCCAAAAAGCTGCATTTCGACCATCTGTACTGGAAGGGTCAGTTTTCTGATGCACATTGCTCTGCAACACAAGAGACTGCTTCAGCACATGTCAAACAGAGTGGGCTAAGTTCAGATGGGCCATACAAACATTTATTCTTACGACTGCACACAGAAAAGGCTGGGCTTTTGTCTCATAACAGTATTTTTTATGATAAAAATTACACGACTTTAATTTCCAGTAACATTTTCCCTCAAGTTATCACCACACTAAAAGAACATGCACCTTTAGTTTTGGATATTTTGTGTACTTTGTTTTCTTCTACATATGGACCATGTGAAGGAACAGATGCAGACATTGCAACCATTGCAACAGTCGCTGGTATGATGCTCCATCATAGAGACAAAAGAGCATCAGTGGTACAGCGATTGTACACTAGTATACTGATTCGAAGCCATGCTGATAATGAGGTAATTATAATCATGAGTACTATAATGTGTCAAAAATATGTTACGGATTTGTGGTGGGTACACGCTGTTACGCCCAGTGTACTAAGTTTTTATTTTATATGTAAATGATGGTTTTGGTGTAGATAAGATGACCCCGTGTACTCACATCTTGATTTATCTCTACAATATATTACAGAACTGATTATTACATGAGTGTGCAATTTTTAATAAATATATATATAATAAATATGGAAATATATATTTATTATTTCTTTATATCTTTTGATATCACAAAATATTGTTTTTGGGTACCAGCAAGAAAATAAAAAATAATTTTTGTATATATTATATAATATAAATATATTTACTTTAAAGGTTAAAACTTTTTTGGATCTTCAATAATTTAAATAAGACATTGAACAAATATTAAATTGTTTGATATTACAAAAAATGATTTTCACAAAACTTCAACACTTTTTTTGAAATCACAATAAAATTTGTTGATATATATATATATATATAGGGGGAGGGGCTTATCTTTTATTTATTTAAAATTTCTTTTGATATCCACTAAACAACCTCATCATAAATTTGAATCGAGGCTTTGCTGAATATTAATTAGTTTAATATCTCTATGCATTTGCAGCTGTTTGGACGCCTGAACAAAGTTCATATAGTGCTATCAGAAAGTAGAAAGCAAGCTTTGATAGAAGCACCTAATGGCATTGAGTCTTCAAGTGCAACCTGTTTGGACTTCCCTTGGATGACCTCGTGAGTGCCCCCCTGTGCCTTCGATGTTCAGGAAGTATGCCTTCTCCTGCATGCTCTCAACTCGGTCCTGCATGATGCTGTTCAAAGCGCAGATCACCACAACTGTCATTGGTTTGACACTTCCATGCTTTGCCTACATCAACCACGGCAGAAGCTGGAAGATTACACTCTTCCCGTAGCCGGTTGGCAATACTGCAATTGCATCCTGACCACAGTACAACGCCCTTAGAGTTTCTAACTATTTTTCCTCTAGCTCAAACTCTAATTTAATTGAATTTATCACAAAGTTTAGTGAATTTGTGAAATCACTACCCATACTCCCCATGTTGTCAAAAAAAACCCCAAAAAAACGACAATTGTCAAGGCCAAACATGGTTTTAATTCTGTATGTAAAATGATGCTTTTATTACAAAATTTTGTTAATTACCTTTTACTAATATTTGTGATGCAATATTAAAATTATATGTGATGTTGGCGTATGTAGAAAACGGCTTATGCTGTAGTGTGGTGCGGTTACCGCACTACAGTCATCACAATGCATCAAACGAAAGAGAGCAAAAATAGATCCCTCTGAAATATGTTTATAAATTATTATAGAACTTAATATTGCATCACAAATACATTAGTAAAAGTTAATTGCTATTAAAATATGGTGTATGTACCTCGATTTTCTACTATCGTCGCACAAACGTGTATTATTGCGTCAGCGATGCCATTTTGAAAATGTAGTCACATGATCAAAAAAGTAGTTCCTAAATATGGTGTACGTAATGTCCGAGTTCCGAGCCCGATTCTACTGGGTATGGGCGAGGAGTTCCGAATGAGATCTCGTCGCGGAAATAGGCGAGGTGATCCAAACGTACCTACCAATGACGTGAAAAATAATCATTTTAAAGCGTTTGTTTTGAGACGTACAGTCGCTTATGCGCATGCGCGAGATTTTTAAACGTTTTCAAGACAGCAAATGTTTTTAAAACGCATATAATATTTATAAAGGGCACTTAACTTGCATATCGTCTTATAATTCGATTATTAGTATATTTTAATTTTTTAGTTAATTTTAAAATGTTTAATTAGGAAACGAAGCAATGCGCATGCGCGAGTGTCCCGCGTTACCCGGAAGTCTGCATAAACCTGCAATAATGGGCAGTTTGTTTTGCTGCTGAATAGTTTTATGTTTTATTTCTGGTCTCTTTTACACGTACAAAGCAGATCGAACAGGTAAGTCATTGGTTTGCTTGTTTAAAGCGTAGTTTATTTAGTTACATGCAGATCAGGATCATTCAGTTCAGTAAATTTAAAATTTTGGTTCTAATTAATTCACTAACTTGAATGTATTTTTGAGATTGTTAAATAAAGTTGCATTCATATCTCGGATCGTATGTTGTAAATGTCTCTGAGTGATATATGTATGCTGAAAAGTGTTATAGTGTAAATATATCTCTTGTTTGCTGTCCTATTTAGAATGCCAGGCTTTGAGTTGGAGCAGGTGGATGGAGAAGGAGAAAGAAGAGAGCCCATTGACCTGCCACATGGGGATTCTATGATCGGGAGAGGACCCTTTCTGGGCGTAAGTCATTTATTACTATTTACTACTTTAGGACAGAATGTAAACATCATCAGATATCATCAATCTCACTGGTGCAGGCTCCTAGCCCTGGTTCTGGAGTTTCTTCTGTCCTGTTGTAAAATGATTGATCTTTATCCTGTTCAACACTCTGCTCAAGTTATCAGATCATTAGTGTCCCTTTCGGAAACACTAAAATATCCAGGGCATTTTTTTTTTTTTATGAAAAAGGGGTTAAGAATATGTGCTGTGCGATTCCATCGTCTGAATATAACAATTACATTATTTTTCCATATTTTTACATATATTAGTTTTTATTTAATTTGATTTGATCTGAGCAGTAACTTCTGGATCAAGCTTTCACTTTCTGTTGAACAAGAAAAAAAATCTCTTGTCGTTAATGCCATCCGAGTCCTCTAGATGGCGCCGCACAGTGTATCTTAAGACTGACCAGAGTCAGTGAAAAAGCTTCACCAGTATAATAGAGCTTTCAAATTGGATATGACAGGAGTCTAGTGGTTTCTAATGGCTGTTGTGTAATGATAATGTAATGGACCTAATCAATAGCTCGAAAATATAAACATATCAAATATGCAGCCTCCAAGCTGACCTGGATCATTCGTATACACCGTATGGAAAAAGTAAGTGGACAACTTGAGCGTCCGGCACCCCAGACCCCACTGATGACTTTTGGGATGAACCTCCTCACTAATGCTTTTGAGGCTGATGAACTTCAAAATCTTTTCAATGATTTCAGTGAGTGGCGATATAATATGATATAACAGAAAAGAATGTGTAAATCTGGAATGGAATATTCAACAAGGACGTATGGGTGTGATGGTCAGGGGTACACATAGATGATTTATCTAGAGCCCATCACATTTAAATGGAAATGTGTTTATCAGGCAATATTTATTATCAAGCAATATTTCTACCACATTAACAAAAATTTCTACAGACTTTTTTTCCCCTCTACTCAAGACCTTTTCTTTTGCACTGAAGCAACAAAGCTAACAGGACATGCTAACGAGGGCTTTCTGACTCTGTGAAACACACTTATCTAAACGTCAACATCTCTTAACGTCGTCATTTATTAAATGATTTGTTCATGATGTATTTGCTATGAAAATAACCGCCATACTCTGTCTCTCCTCGAATAGGTGAATGATAAACGAGTGTCCAGGAACCATGGGATTCTGAAGAACGTGAACGGACAGCTGTGTCTCAAACCCGTATGTCCACCTGGACCTTTTTATTTCTAACCTGCTCTCTGGTGATTGTGTTGTGTTATCGTGAAGTGTCTATTATGCTACGCTGGAGTGTTCGCATGAGAGAGTCGCACATCAAACGAAGGACGGGATCAAAAAGTCTTTGAAGTGTCGTCCCCCCTTCCCCACCAACAATCTTTCCATCTAACTGTCTTTCTCTTTTTCATCTCTCTGTATCTGTCTGTTTGTCTGTCTATTTTGCTTTCTCTGTGTCTTTAACTAATGCTCTTTCTGCCTCCATCACTCTCTCTCTTTGTCAAGTTCTTTCTCTTTTCTGTCTCTCTATCTTCCCAGTCTGTCTCTTAATCTTTGTCAATCAGTCTTTTCTTCTCTTTGCTTCTCTCACTTTGTTTTTCTCTGTAACCTTAACTCTCACTTTTTCTGTCTTCCTCTCTGTTTCCTTCTTTTCTTTTCCATTTGTCAAGTTCTTTCTCTTTCCTGGCTCTTTCCATATCTCTCTCTCTCTCTCTCTGTTTCCTTCTTTCCTCTATCTCACTCTGTTTGTCTCTCTTTCTCTGTCAAGTTCTTTCTCTTTTCTGGCTCTCTCTCTCTCTCTCTCTCTCTCTATATATATATATCTGGAAAGAGACAGAAAAGAGAGAGAGAGTGAAGGAGACAGAAAGAGCAATAGTTAAAGACACAGAGAACAAAATAGACAGACAAACAGACAGATACAGAGAGATATCTTTCTCTCTCTTTTTCCTTTTCTTTTTTCCCCTCTGTTTATCTCTCTCTGTCAAGTTCTTTTCTGGCTCTCTCTCTCACTCTCTCTCTCTCGCTCTCTCTCTCTCTTTCTCCTCCTCCTCCATTTCTCTTTTTCCCTCTCTTTCTCTCTCTGTCAACTTATTTCTTTTATTGCACTCTCTCTGTATTTTCGTTTCTTTCTCCCCCTCTGTACTCAACAGTAAACGGCGTGTAAATGTTCACAGTAAAATTTGAATGTCCTCTAATGGCACAGGCGTTTTTTTTTTTTTTTTTTTTTTTTTGGCATTTGTTCAGGAATTAAATTTCGTTAAATTTATTATTTTTTTTTTATAAATTTACAGAAGAATGTGATTGATCAGTTTCAGTGAGCTGATGAATGTAATATAATATACTCTGGGCTACCGAACACCACACAGACAGTAATGTTTCAGGAAGACCCACTAGGTGAAGCTGTATTAAGTGTCCGAAGAGTCATTACAGTATATCTGCAGGATATGGTTTTTCTTGGCGGCACGGTAGCGCAGTGGTTAGTGCTTTTGCCTCACAGCAAGAAGGCCTGGGATCAATTCCCGGGCTTGGGATGTTTTTGTGTGGAGTTTGAATGTTCTCCCCATGCTTGCGTGGGTTTCCTCTGGGTACTTCAATTTTCTCCCACAGTCTAAAAACATGCACAGTAGGCCAACTGGAGGTTCCATATTGGCCCTAGGTGTGATTGTGAATGGTTGTGCATGTGTTGGCCCTGCAGTGGCCTGGTGAGCTGTTCAGGGTGTACCCCGCTTTCACCCAGAGATGGCTGAGATGGCACCAGCCACCATGCAACCCCATGATTAAGCATCTTAGAAAATGAATGAATGAAAGATTGAATGTTATTTCTCTTCCTTGTGGTCACGCAAACCTATTACACCAGACTAATATTAATGCTCGTCAAATGGAAAACACTTTTTCCAATTTCAAATTGCTCATTTAAATGTTATTTTAATCTAAGTCTCATAAGCACCTTGGGAAAATAATAATGTAGGTTTTATGGCCTCCCTAATATATACTATATACCCTGTAAATGGGTTGTTTTTTCTCTGTACGGTATTGTAAGATTTGTGGCGGTCTGGGACAACCAGCCGGATGTGAACTGCGGCTGAATTTAATCAAAGATGAAGGAAAAACAATTTTCCATGTAGTATCCTTTATATCTCCTGAAAAGTAGCATGGGAATGTTTTTATTGCGTTTAAGGCTACTGTTAAAAAATTAGCTAAACAAATGCTGCAGTAAATGCAGTCCACATGCTAGAAAATGTCCAGAAGGTTTTTGTAGTAATTGGATTTGATTTGATGGTTGTATCATCAAAACACAGAACAGTGACAGCAGGGAGAGCTATACAATGTTACCCGAGCCTTCTAAAAGACATCATTAGCAAGAAAATGCAGCCGGTTTGAATGAATCAGTTGAGGATGATCTGAAGTTATTCTTGAGTGAAGAGACAGCGATAAGGCTTGAGACAGATTCAGCATCAAGGGTCTCACATGCTCTTACTGTGTCCCCTTGCAGACACACACGAACCCCTGTTTCATTCAGACGTCTGTAGATGCGTCGCCACAACCGCTAGAAAAGGACAAGTGGCACTGTCTGACGGACGGCTCAATCTTCTCTCTGCTTCCGGGGAAATACACTTACAGAGTGCGTGCTGTAGCAGAGGAAGGGACACCCAGGTAAAGTTTATAGTGAAAAACACAGATATGTACATATTCTAATTTTATTTATTTCTTTTTTGGTTTTGATATATTGTATTAATTTAGGAAATTTAGCTTCTGTGTTTAACCCATCCAAAGTGAGCACACAAACGTAAACATTGAGCACACACACTCAGAGCAGTGGGCTGCCATACACTGGAGCACCCAGAGAGCAGCTGGAGGTTAGGTGCATTGCTCAAGGGCACTTCAGCCGTTAAGGTGGAGGAAGGGAAGATGTAGCTCACTCCCTCACCGCCACACATTTTTCCTGCTGGTCCGAGAATCGAACCAGCAACCTTTAGGTCCCAAACCCGCTTCTCTAATCATTAGGCTATGGCTGCCCGCTTCATGTTCTTGATGAAGGTACAATTGTAACCGCTGGTGATCATCAGTTTGTCTTTGAACACAGTCCGGACCACACCTATGCACCAAACTTGGTGGGAACACTACCTTACCTGAGCTCCAGAGATGACTTCATTTTAAAATGCCAGTGTCGAAGGGGAAGGTCAGAGCATGGTCACAATAACTTTGGCCGCTTGTCACTTTGAAATGAATGCTGATAGACATGCTGTTAGTATGGAACACTAATAGCAAACCACATGGACTTTCAAATGAGACAGTTACCTTTGACCATAATTGACCTTGAAACATCAAACCGCAGCCATCTAATGAATCCTTCGAACTGTGATTTAGTCATGTCCACGAACCATAGAACGCAGCGCAAGATGAGCATATGGTTAATTAAAACCAGTACCCTTAATGGGGAATGTTTGCTGTATTATCCACGTGCTGGAGGTACCTTGCGCTATGAGAAATTACTATCTGTTGTCACTCATCTACCCCAGCTGCTTCTGCCCCATGACCTCCTCATAGCCTCAGTCATTATCCTCCAATCTAAACTCATGAACAATGAATTCTTTGACGAGGTGCAGTAAAAAAAAAAAAAAGAAAATTAAACTAACCTGAGTATCATAGAACATAATTGCTTTGGTATAGATCTTAGTCGACTCTGGGCAAAGGCGGGGTACACCTGGAACAGCTTGTCAGTCCATTGCAGGACCAACTCATACAACCAATTACACTCATACCTAGTGGGCAGTTTGGAACAGTCAGTTAGCCTAATGTGCATGTCTTTGGACTGTGGGAAGAAACTGGAGTAACCTGAGGAAACCCACTCCAGCACTGTGAGAACATGCAAATGACTCACAGAAACGCCCTCGCTGAGCCCGGGACTCGAACCCAGGTTCTTCTTGCTGTAAGGCTGACATGCTAACCACTAAAGCACCATGCTGCCACATTTTCTGATTTGCATTTAGAACTCCTGGATACAAGCAGCTGAAATGAGCTTCCTTTGCAGGGTGGTCGGGGCTCTTCCTAGGAGATGGGGTGAGAAGCTCGGTCATCCGGGAGGAGCTCGGAGAAGAACCACTTCTCCTCCGTGTTGAGAGGAGCCAGTTGAGGCGGTTCTGGCATCTGGCATCGATTAGAATGCCTCCTGAACGCCTCCCTGGTGTGGTGTTTCGGGCTTGTTCAACCGGGAAGAGACCCTGGGGTCGACCCAGAACATGCTGGAAAGACTATGTCTCTCATCTGCTCTGAAAACACCCTGATGTCCCCCTGAAAGAGCTGGAGGAAGTGGCTGGGGAGAGGGATGTCTGTACCTCACTGCTTAGGCTGCTGCCTCTGCGACCCGACCCCGGATCAAGCGGAAGAAGATAATGAAGCATTTAGAACTCAATTCCAGGGGACACAGGCTTTTGCACTTGAATGTATATTTTTAATCTCCCACAATATGCTATTTCTCCATGTGGCACAGCTGTGGTGCTGACTGGCACCTGGTTTAAGTTGAAAAAAATGTAGTGTCCTGATTATAAAAACAGATAACGCCATTCGAAAACATACTGCATGTAAAAGAAAGAAGAAAGTCTCCTGAAATCACCAGGAATCACATGATTCTTGAAAATTCATATCTAAGTATCAGATCTAAGGTGGACACTCATGTATCAGGGTGGTCCTGGACCCCTCAGACCCTTTCCTTATCTCTGCCAGTGGTGGAAATTGGTTTTAAAAAAGAGTGTTGTGGATTTAAATAGTAGTTTATACCCCAAGTGTATGTTTATTAAAGCCATCTGTTTCCTCGTTAATCATGTAGGCATCATCATTCATGTCACCAGCGTTTTATTATACAAATTTGCGCCCACTTGGAATGCAGCTGGTAGGGGAGAATAAAGGATGCTAATTTGTTCTGTTGTGCCTGAAGGCACAACAGAAAAAAATTAGCATCCTTTATTCTTCCCTATCGCTTTTTAGATAACAACAGGCATATAGAACAGAGTGTGCCGCCCCCCAATTGTTTTCATGTAGTGATGGAAAGACATACATTGGCTTTAGTGGTTAGCACGTCTACCTCACAGCACGAAGGTCCTGGGTTCGAGTCCAGGGCTTGGGCGTTTCTGTGTGAAGTTTGCCTTTTCTCCCTGTGCTTGTGTGGGTTTCTGATACTCCGGTTTTCTTCCCTCAGTCCAAAGATATGCACATTAGGCTAATCGGCTGTTCCAAATTGCCCCTAGTTGTGGATGTGTGTGTGTGTGTGTTGGCCCTGCAATGGTCTGAAGAGCTGTTCCAGATGTACCTCGCCTTTGCTGAGTGTTGGCTGAGAAAGGCTCCACCCCCCCTGTGACCCTAGAAGGAAAAGGTTCGGCAAATTAATGTGGTGATGGAGTATGTTGCATTGTAAACCGTGTTTTTATTTATTTATTTATGTATTTATTTATTTTTATTTATTTATTTGTTTATTTTATTTATTTGTTTGTTTGTTTGTTTGTTTGTTTGTTTGTTTGTTTATTTATTTATTTATTTTAATAAATAAGAAATTATCTGATTAAGGCTCTTTATAAAGCGCCACACAGCTGAAAAAATTGTCACATGACAGACAAAAGGCGCCTCCGTTCTTTTTACTCTCTGCTGTCATACAGATATCGTGTTTTGGATGAAGAATGTAGGGATGTCTTTCCTGATTTAAAAATTCTTCCGTACTTCATTGTGAGTTAATAAAAAGGCAGTTGTGACTGTTTGAAAGCTGTGGGAAATAAATTCGATTTGTTTTGCTGCTTGCTTAAAGGGAACCAAATAGCGCAGAAGAACTGGCTCAGATTTGTTTTGCCTGGTAGCTTTCTGACAATCTGACATCTGTTCTTAATATATCATGCCGTAAAAATCCAAAGACCCACCTCACCATTTGTAAAAGTTGTGAAGTTTAAAGGAGCAGAAACTCTGAAAGTATGTGGGGGTTTTTTTGTTTGTTTTTTGCACCAGGAACAGCCAGGGTTTTGAGGAGGAGGAGGAGAAGGGGGAGGAGAAGAAGAAGGAGGTGATTGATACAGCGTCAGGGAACTCCAAATCCTCCCGATTATGTGAGGAGACATTAACGTACACTCCTCAGGCCAAGAACGGTGTGTCTTTCACCTACGATTCAGCAATAAGAGATGAAACTTGCACATCTGGCTCTGCTGCATGTAATCAGGTGGGGTTTAAATGCTACAGTATCCTGGTAAGGGTGTGACCCGCCTTGACTCTATATGGCCTAAAGTTTGCTGTTATAATTAATATATATAAAGTAATAACTTTATTATTATATAGGAATGAAAGTATGCCAAATCCCATTGGTCGACACACGGGCAATAAGTCGTGTATTGACCTGTGTGTATCCAACTGTCAAGTTAGCCATTAGCTAGCAGCATTGTATGCCGTGACCCTTAGCAGCTTCCACAGTTTTTTAGCATTTTCTTGAAGGGTAAAATGTACAGGAAATATCCTAGGGTATAAAGCCTTTCCGAAGTCCCTCAAAGTACTCGCTGCTCCTTGGAAAGAACTTGTTTGACACGGATGAAGACATTTTGTTCAGAATTGTGCATTTGGAAAGAGCACCCCACCTGGAATTAAAAAAGTAACATAGTGGGAAGTGAATTAAAAAATGCAATATAATAACATATAGGCGGAGCTCCCGACAGATGGATATCTCTCTTTTGAAAGGTGTACAAGGCTGGTGATAAAGTGTTTCTTCTTTAAGGATAAATCAGCTTTACCCCTGGAGGAAATAAGTAAATAAATCTCCACTGAGTTTCCTGAATTCGGTCTATAGGAAAAGCAGGAAAGGTTAACACTAAGTTCTCTTAGTGTTCATTTGTATCATTGCATCAATGCATTTGTATGTTTTTCTTCCTTCAAAAGTATTTGAATAAAGTAGTTCAGTATTTTCACATGTTAACGTGCATACACTCAGCTGTGTAGTCTCCGTAGTGCCCAATTTGTATTACCAAGGGTCCCAGAGTTTGAATGGCGCTTAATGGTGTATTTAGAATTAAACCGACTCTGGACATTATGGATCCCAAATACTGTTAAAGTAGTTTAACACATAATCAATCTAGATGCTGGAACATTGAGAAAGAAAGGAAAATATGACTTGAATGAAATGGCAGTGCATGGCATCCATCCCAATCGTTTATGTATTTGGATACATTTCGGAAATCTCAGATTTTGAAAAATGAGCTATAAGTAGGATTTCAAGTTTTATGACTCAGAGTTGTGAGTAACCCAATGGCGCCAATCTCTAAAACCTCAATTTGGCTTGTTTACCCAAGTAGAAGACCTTAAATGGGGGCTACGATGGTGTACCAGAATTAAAGGTCCAGTTAAAAAAAGGCTTGTTGTTTAGTTTGTCTCTCAATATCACCCTTGTGGTTTCTGGTCTGGTGAGCTGTTTAGGGTGTATCCCTCCTTTGCCCTCTGTCAGCTGTGTGATGTATAGGTATTGTGATGTATTGAATAGACACATAGGCGCATTATGACAGCCATTTGTGATGTATATTCTGGTATCTATATATTTGAGAAGTACTCCAGAGTGGATCATTAACAGACTAGCCTGGAACCTTGAGTAATTGAGAACATTTCAAGGACTGTCAGGGACTTAGAGAATCTTCAATAGAAGTGTGGAATATTCTGGAGGCTCTGAGGTGGACGCTGAGGACGTTGCTACCAATCAAGAGTTAGTCATTGCTACACAAATCATTATCGACATGCTACACAAAATGTCACATATGGTCTTGGACATACAGGATTAATCGGACTTCAGCTGCTACAGCCTCATCGGCCTTGGGTACAGACATTCTTGTGATTAAGGCGCATCATACCTCTCGGACACTGAATTTGGTTTAGTTAAGTTAATTCATTGTACTCGTTCTGTACCTATGTAATTGCTTCTTTCATTGGCTCATCCATAATTAATCGGTAAATCAAAAATCATTTTCCTGAGTTTTACCGATCCAGATATTTGTGGAATTTGCTTCTGACCATCACAGCTTAGATGGGCTCCACCCTCCCCATGTCACTAATAGGATTAAAAGGTTCAGCAAATGAGTGTGTATGTGTTTAAAAAAAAAATGTGTGTGTGTATAATGTGTGTATATGTATATGTAGGCTTATGTAAGTATAATGTAGCTTAATAAGGAAAGTGCTACCAAACTATGTGGATAAATAAATCGATAGTTTTCGAAGATTTTTGACTTTCTGTATCTCTGTGTGCAGTTCGGTGACAATTTCTCCTCTCCTTGTACATCGTACGCTCCTTGTCCTCTGACTTCTCGTAATAAAAGAGTTCTTCCTGCTTGGATGATGGACGTCACTCCTGTAGCCCTAAACACGTCGAAACCAGCAAAAGGTATCAGAAAGAGAATGTTGTGTTCACTCCGGCGACAGCACGCATCACTTGGTGGCTTTCTTCCTGGTGCTCGTGACTTTGGAAATGGTCGCCTGCTGTTTTTGCGGCAGATTTGCTAGTAGCCCTAGCTGTGCTTGTGAGAAAGATGTCTGGTTTAGAAGTGGGGTGGATGGGGATGGAGATAGGTACAGGGGAGGGGGAGCAGAATCTTGTATCAAAATCACTGATGTTAGTTTGTTTCTCACTTTATATTGTTTGCTAATGCTAATATATTGAACATGACTACACACGACTGCACAAATGTCAGTGTACTAAACATCTAGTTCTGGATATACTGAATATCTACTACTAATCATCTCATTTAACTTCATTTATTTTGTTTCATTTAGGCACTACCCTCAAAACACATCCCTCCACCTTTTACCCTCCTAGAATTACTTAATATTATATATTCATCATGTCTTTTGGAAACATTGCAATGTTTTCTTGGTGTCCCTAATGGCATTTTTACCTTTTTTTTAACCATGGCAACTATGATTTCTTTTCATCACTTGACATTTGCAACCTTTTTAGCTTGTTTATTTTCTTTAAAATCCCAAAATTTGATAACATTTAATGACATCACAAGCTCGACTCCTGTGTGATTGCATTTAAGTAATTTGTGTGCAGGCGTGCTGAGGGGTACTGCTCGCCAGGCCATCGCAGTGAAAACTTCAAAGTAATAACTGACATACATGAGTCTGCTAGGAGAACCTCCAAAATGTTACACACTGAACCTTTGAACGCCAAGCTTAATTGAGTAGGAAAAGTAAAGGTGTTGATAGGGAGACATCTTGTCCTAAAAAGTCTTTTCAGTATCGTTTTAATGACGTTACTCTCTCCTTTAAAACCTGTCATCACCACTGGCCTTTTAGAGACTTTTCTCTATTCACTGGAAACTGTGAAAGATTGTTCAGTGAAAGATGTCTGGTGCTGTTTGCGAGCTGATAAAACTAAAAGCTTACTCTGTCAGCCCTGGCTGTCATACCCACCGGCGTTTCCTTTATTTCATACGGGGATGTTGAAAGGGCCCATCATTTGATCCATTTTTCCACATTGCTTTTTCATGTCCTCACGGTCACACACTTGCTTAGTGTGACTCTCTTGTATGTCACTGCACATGAAATTTCAGCTTTTTTTCTCAGATCTGAGGATTCGATCACATTTTTTGCCAACTTCTGAACTCAAAAGGACTGTCATTTTGAAAGGAAAACTCGGTGATTGGCCAACCTATACTTAGAGTGAGAAGGGTTGAGTGAAAGTCTTATCTGGTTCAAAAGGAGTTTTTTGAACTTTTGAATAGATGACTATTGCTTTACTCAGCTACTTGGTTATAGTGTATCATAGGCATTCTGAGATGTGTCTCTGCTCACCATGGTTATAAAGAGTGGTTATCTGTGGTCCTGTCAGCTCAAGCAAGTCTGGTCATCTTTCCTGTAATTTCTCATCCCCATGGAGTTTCCACTTGCAGAACTTAAAGGTCAGATATTGTTTCCATTTTCAGACTTTTGTTTTTCATTTCAGACACCAGAGTAGCACCAAAGAACGTTTCCTAATCCAAAAAAAATCCACAAGTTCTTCAGGAAGCTGCTTCCCCCTGCACCTCCCCCTAAAACACTGATTTTAAGTGCATGCATTGCACAACCTGTTTGGCTTCCTCCTCCTATTTATGGTTTTCCTTTCTCTTTGCGTTCTCTGCTCTGATAGGTCACCTTTTTGAAGTGGGTTGCTTTCCTGTCAGTATGCTGGGAGGCAGACTGGAATGGGAGCAGATACCACTTTGCATGTGGGCAGTGGGATAAGGCCAGCTAATCAGAAGGCTCGGCAGGTCTTGATGCTCTAGTGGGCTCAAAAACCTTGTGTTTATGGCCAGCACAAACAGCCCAGAGGGAGAACGTATATATGCACTAACCTTGTTATTTTACACTCTGGTGTAGTCTAACATGGCTATTCAGCACTGTAACAGTTATGGGTCAAAAAAAGATGAGAAAAGCATATTACCTTCCCTTTAAATCAATATAAAATCACTTCTATCAGACAGTTTAAAGGAACTATTAATAAAATTTCAGCCCCCCGTTATGGTTATGGTTGTCTTTTCAGTGCACACACAGCAAATGGATTCTGAATTTGTTCAGTAATCTCAGGTAATTTTACTCTGTGCCATTTTTACTGTCTGAGCAATCTCATAATTCCACATATGTATATGTCATTTTCTTGTGTTCTTGGGCTTTGTTCGCTATACCATTTCTGTGTCAAGTGAATCATTTGGAATGATATGTCTAAACATGGTGACATGCAAATTTTCGGTGTATACTTACCATACTGGGCCGACTGAAGCCTCGGCCGTTCATGTGCGTGGTTATTTCTAAACAAACCCTCTGTGCTGGTGCCAAAATGTGACTATAATGTGTGTAAACAAAAAACGGATGTTAAGAGTGGGTTTAGAAGAGGTCCCCAGAAAAATCTGATTTCTCAGAAAAAATACTGATGCTAAATCTTGATTTTATTCATTCATTCATTTGCAGAACCGCTTAATCATACTAGGGTTGCGGGGAGGCTATCTCAGCTGACTCAGCCGGTGCAGGCCGGTGAATAGCTTGTCAGTCCATTGCACACAACCGTTCACACTCACACCTGGGGGCAATTTGAAACAACCAGAAGCCAGCCTGTTGGCATTGTCTTTGGACTGTAGGAGTAAACTGGAGTACACAAAGGATGTCCACACAAGCATGGAGATTAGATGTAAACTGCACACAGATATGCCAGGGATTTCTTGCTGTGATGCAGACGTGCTAACTGCTTCGTCACCATGTCACCTCTTTAGTTCATTACGGGTCAATTTTAAAAAATGAGAAATGCCCCTTTAAGCTCATTGGGTGCATTTAAGTTTTTGGTTTTCTGTGCTTTAATGTATTTTTTATTTTTTGATCTCTCAAGTGAAGGTCATACGTAGCTGGTTTGGTACATGAGAACTAGGGGTGCCAGAAAAAAATCGATTCACGTCTGAATCGCAATTCGTATTTATTAGCACTATGAATCGATTCAAATTTTCAAGAATTGATTTTTAAGATCACGTGTTTTCGAGCATTTCCAACCTTACTCGCAACGCATACCGTTTGTCCACACACGGCCTCCGTCGTGAATTGTTCCAGTGAGTGGCGGCTCCAGGACTAGCGTGTTTCCCTGATAATAAGACCTACCCTTTCTTCTGCAGAACGGTCCAAAATAAGCCCTACCCCGAAAATAAGACCTAGCTAAATCC
>JAQMYF010000009.1:6552308-6564512 GCA_030014195.1 Neosilurus mollespiculum
AGTCTAAGTACATCAATACTACAAGTTACACTTGTACTAAGTATATGTTCTGTAGTATACTTGGTATACTTATACTTGTACTCATGTATACCACTTTGCTAAGGGTAGGCAGACAAACTTGCAGGTAAATACATCTTCGTGGAGCAAACACAAATCAGAAGCTTGACGGAACATGAACTCGTTAAAAGGATATTTTAACAAGACAGTTTTTACAAATTAATGTGGAAATGAATGAAAGGTGCTGAAAAGAAAACTGTGTTCATATGTACTGCCTTTGCTCCAGATGGTAGTCAGGAAAAGGCAGGGGAAAATAATTTATCTATTTCCTCCAGGGCTGATGTTGATTCTAAATCAAAGGTTAAACCCACCCTTTTAATTATCAGTGGAGAAATAGCGCAGTGACATCTTGATGCTGAGGAGCTGCAAGATTTCTTAATAACTTAGTATCTTATAGTATACAGACACATTTGGATTGTACTGACACGCAGAACCAGGCTAGCTTTAATCAAAAAAGCAGGATACACCTGAACAGCCTGCCAGGCCATCGCAGGTTCAACACACACAACCTTTCACACCTAATATGATTTTGGAATAGCCAATTAGCCTAATGTGCATGTCTGGACTGTGGGAGGAAACTCACGCAAGCATGGGGAGAACATGCAACCTCCACACAGAACCACCTGAGCCTGGGACTCGAACCCAGGACCTTCTCGCTGCGAGGTGGCCATGCTAACCACTACACCACAATGCTTTATAGATTCCGTCACTCTTTTCATATCCATGCCCAATCGCCTGCGGTCTTAAAAGAAAACTTCCCTCTATATGAGCCAGCAATAGAAGTAAATCCTGAGTTACTGAGTCCACTGTAAAGAGTAAGAGCTTTCCGCACTGAGAGAGAAAATCCCAGTGATGTTATTAGCCCCAGTCAAATGCATTTCCTTCCTTTTTATCATCTCCGTGGAAACGGCTTGGGGTGACAGCATGACATTCCTCTCCTCACCGTGGTGTATTTATTTTTTTCAAATAAACAGCTTTTAAATGCCTTTTAAAAATTGTCATACATTTGTACTCCATGTTCATTTAGTAAAACTGTATTTCAATAAGGGCTGCACGGTGGTGTATTGGTTAGCACATTTGCCGCACCGCTGTGTTTTCCTCCATGTATTCTGGTTTCCTCCTACAGCTCAAAGACATGCACATTAGCCCCACAACCCTAATAGGATTAAGCTGCTTGGCAACTGAGTGTGAAGAGTATTTAAATAAAAACACATTTATTGAATTTTAAAAGAAATTTTAGGTCCCTTTTAAGACCTCAGTAGCACTTCAACTACAAACTATAATATAATATTAGCGTTCTGCTTTGATGAGTGATGACATGCTAACTCTAGTATCCTTCAGAAATCACATTGAGGTTCTTGGCTAAGTAACTGAAGGGTCCGTTAATTAATTATCAAAGCTAAATGCAAACTAGCATATGAGGCTGCTCTAAATTTGCAGATTATCTCTTGCTAACACGCATAAAACACAAACCTATGACTAATCTGTGGAACAGTACACCTAAAAAGTATCCAGACTGTTTACTTAGTGGCAGTTCAGGATTCAGTGCAGACCAAGAGTGCAATTTTTTGAAAGATATACCTAGCATTAGTGTTAGAATAAGCTATAGGCTTATGTTTTAAAACTATGACCAACTGAAGAGACCATACTTGACACATTCTTCTTATTTAGTTTGAAGACGTTTACATTTAGAACTGTTGCGGCAAAAAATGTCCAGTTCACGACGCAAGAGATCCAAAAAAATTTTTCAGGTGTTTATTCAGCCTTCAGAAAAAGTAAAGCATACAATCAATAACACAAAAGAAATTGTCCTGAGAAAGGACCTCGGACCCCGTCTACCAGCTCTGCATTGGCTTATATAGTCACTCTGATTGCACTACCGTTCTTTAGCTCTAGACTCTGATTGGTTCCTCATGACATCATGTGTCAACTTGACCTTGTTCGGCACCGTCTTGTTCTGTCACTTAGGGCATTTTGTTCCTTTTTCAAGGTCCTTGAAACAGAGTGGAATGGCCGAAATAATAATCTTACACTCGCTTCAGTGAATAAACTACTTATACAATAGTCACATAAATCATCCAATAATTAAATGGTGCAGTAAACTATACAATAGTTCATCTATAGGTATAATCATTAACAATTTAAATATTTTTCATTAGAGATGACTTCATTGGACAGTTCTCCGTTTCAGGATTACAAATGTCTTTAAATGAAGGAAACATGATCACTCATTCCAAAGCTATTACAATTTCGGTTCACTTAACAAAGCAGTATAACATAATGAAGACTTTGGGGATTTGCTGCAAAAATAAGAAGAAAGTGTGACCGTCCAAATCTCCAGAAGAGCTGTGGCTGGTTCTGCAAGATGATCAGTGAAACCTACAATTCATTTTCTTAGAAAACTAAACACACAAGAATACTTTTTTTAAAAAAGTAAAGCAAAGGCATCTTTGCCCTACAGCATTTCCTTTCCCCCTCCATCCATCTTCTTCCGTTTATCACAGGTCAGGTGGCAGGAGGCAGGTCTAAGAGGGACACTCTCCCCCCAGTGACACTCTCCAGCTCTTCCTGGGGATCCCAAGGCATTCCCAGGTCAGACGGGATATATAATCCCTCCAGTGAGTTCTGGGTCTATCCCAGGGCCTCCTCCGAGTTAGATGTGCCTGAAACACCTCTAAAGGGAGGCAGCCAGGAGGCATTCTAATCAGATGCTTAAACCTCCTTAACTTACTCCTTTTGATGCAGAGGAGCAGTGGCCCTACCTTGAGTTCCCCCCAGATGTCTGAGCTCCTCACACTATCTCTAAGACTGAGCCCAGATACTCTTTGAAGGATACTCATTTCAACTGCTTGTACCAGAAATCTGCTTGTCACTACCCAAATCGCATGACCATTAGTGAGGGTTGAAATGTAGATAGACCAGTAAATAGAAAGCTTTGCTTTTAGGCTTCAGCATAACGGGCTGGTGCAGCACCCTTATTACTGCTGATGCAGCACCGATTTGTCTGTCCATCCATTTCTACCCTCATTCATGAACAGGATCCCAAGATAATTGAACTCATCCACACGAGGCAAAGACTCATCCCCAACTCGGAGAGAGCAAGCCAGCTTTTCCGGTTTAGAACCAGAGCCTCAGATTTGGAAGAGCTGACGGTCATCCTGGCCACATCGCACTCAGATCCAAACCACTCCAGTGCATGCGGAAGGTCATGTTCTGAAGACACCAAAAGAAACACATAATCTACGAAAAACATTTCTTTAAATTGCCTAAAAGTTTTGTACAGTTCTGTAGGGGGTTCTTTAAAAAAATTACCATGTAATACATGCAACTGCTAACGGCTATGTGCAACTGCTTACATCTTTAAAAGTGTACACTAATTAGCATTCTGTTTAACCCCACAAAATATTTTTACTCTTTTTATTTTGTTTTTTTTTTTATACTGGTTTCTGTGTGTGTGTGTGTGTGTGTGTGTGTGTGTGTGTGTGAGAGAGAGAGAGAGAAAGAGAGAGTCTAAATTATTTACAGATTACAAATGTTACATTATAGCTTCTGTTAATGCTGCCACTATAACTTTAAAAAGTTAGAAATGAAACTATACACAGAAGCCTGATTACACAGAAACTCTTTTGCTTTCCTTTGTACCAAGAAAAAAAAAAAAATCACATTTGCAACATAAATTGTGCCAACAAAAACATGGTGGAACTCAAAACACTGAACACTGAGCTTAACCAAACTTGTTGCATAAAGACTGCCTTACAGTTCTGACTTCAGTCTCACTGAGAAATCCTACTTTAAATTCTGCAGTATTGCTCTGCCATTATAAGATTTGTGTTTCTTCACATTCGGAAAGAAACACATCATTTTATGGACTGAAACCTGTTCGTAAAAGAAAGAAGTTGAAAATCATACTAGAATGTGTGCCAAATATGAAGCTGGATATGCAGGCGAAATAATAAAGGACTCAAAATTTTCAGTCTAAACATTCATATTTAACTTTAACATTTAAGGAGTGTGTTATTGTGTTTTATATAATAAATATAATTTTGGAGTCTCTTTTGGTATTAAAAAAATGACAGTAAATTAAGACATTGTGTATATATTAATTTATTCATTTATTTGCTTGCCTTATGCATGTGGCCATGTTTTAATTACACACGTGTTTATTGTTCACTGTTACACTCATCCTTCATTAAATATTTCAGTACAGATATTCCATATATGATACAAATAAACAGAAACCTTCTTTAACCAATGGATTTCTTGTCTCTTAGAGAGCAACTACCATTCAAACAAATACCCAGCCAGCACTTGTATGTGGGATCCATATAGTAACTGGGCTGAAAAATGGGTCCCATATAGGATTTACTTCGAGTTTTAGAGTGGCCCCAAGTCAACTCTTCACATAGGGTGCCCATCTGAACTTGCCAAAAAGTGTGACACACTTAGTTGACCCTTGTGGACCCCAGTTAAGATGCCCATTCTGGGTTCATGCCCACTTATTGCCCATGTAGCTGGGGCATAACCCAGGTTGAGCCCACATGCACATGTAGGCAGCTGACATAGTATGGACAATCCCATATGGGATCCACTTACAACCCACATGGGTCCCATATACAAGTACAGGCAGGGAATGAACAAATGCTTGAGATGATGTTCACTAGTTCGTAGGAAGTGTAAGAACCATGAGAAAAGAGAAAGGGTTAGGGTTATGGCTAATCAGTTAACAATAGCTTAAATCTTGATGGACAAATAAAAAGACATTTCTAATGACAAACAGCCACAATATACTAAAACTTTAAAGACTTGGGGAATAATTTGAGTAGAAAAGAAAGTGTAAAAGATGTTTGTCGATTTTTACCCATTAGCCTTGCTTTAGGAAAATGCACTATGGCAGTTAGTCAGCTGAGCAGGGGGAAAGCAAAGTCATATAACCCTTTTTATACAAATGCAGTTTAAGGTTTAAAAAGAAAATACTGCAGATGAGTGATTGCTGAGGTACGTCTGAGATTGCAGACAGTTCAGTTTTCACTACTTCAGTCAGATCATGGATTCTGGACTGCGCTCACTTCCATCGTTTCACATCATCGTTTCCCGAACACAGTTTCATTCCAAATGTTCTACTTCAGCATTCATCTGTGTTCTTATTTTATATATATATATATATATATATACACATTGCAGATAGACAATTGGCCCACTGGTGGTCCCTCTCCATTGATGGATGGAGTGGGAAAGAACTGATGCACTGTTAGTCAAATCAGTCAAAATCACTTAAAGGGAATGTGTCACCAGTCAGGCATGCACTCTAGGGACTGGTTGTTATTCATTAGAAATATCATCTCTCTTCTCCGTAACTCAAGCTAGAGTAAATGGCTGGAAAATGCATAGTCAGTCGCATACAAGCAGTTTTTAAAAACTTTGCCACAAAGAAAATACCTTGTTCTCCAACCATATGTGCTTGTCCCTGTTCCCCAAGCTTTTCTGGTTTTAAAGGGGTGATCCTAAGAAATCATTGGCCTAGACTGGTACACATTTGGCTTCCTTAAAGTCAAATTTTTAGTTAAAAAGCCCAAACTTGTAAAGAAAAAAAAGGCTTGATTCAAGGCATTGTCTAATGGGCATTTTCACCTGAATTGGTTTGTTTGTTTGATTGTGTGCAAGATAACTCAAAAAGTTATGCACGGATTAGGGGTTTTTTTCCCTAAAGTTGGGCGTGTTACATGTATTAAAAAAAAGTTAGAAAGTGATTCATGCAAAGAATCATTATGAAAAAAATCAATTAAGGTGTATAAGTGCAAATAATTTGTCAATAAATGTTCATTAGTTGCCTATTAACGGAGACATTTCATTATATCTACGCCAAGTTATTAAAAAAAAAAAAACTGCAGTCTTGACTAGATTTTTCAGGTAAATCAGTGCACTTGTAACCATAATCCTTTTGGTGCCATCATTCTCTGAGTGTTTTTCTAGTTCTTTGTTATTTTAGTGCCGATGGCTGAAAGAATGCTAAGATTAAAACAGATTGTAAAACTCTCTCTTTGTAATCCCAGATGTGCAACTTTCCCCTGGCCAAGCAAGTTAACTTTCTTGACTGACCTGCATATGTGTGACTGTTAAGCTAATTCCTTTAAGGGCTTTTATATTTTATATTTTATAAGGGTTTTTTATACTGCCCACTTTTTGGATTTTCTATTCAGAAAGGCCATTAAAATTTTATTAGAGTCCTACAACTGAGTCCTTCACTAACCAATTCCCTTTACGATATTAGGAAGTCTTGAGGAGCAAGTGAGAAAAGAAAAGTCAATCTTCAAAAATCTCTAAAGCAGTCATAGAATTCTTTTAGTAAGAAAAATAACCTTATTCCTATAACCTATCAAAAGAAACCTTTAAGGAACCACTTTTTTTCTGAGAATGTTAAAGGTAGGTGTGTAATAACTTAATCTAGTTAATCTAAATTTAGTTAACTTGGCATGCAAAAAGGTTACTGAGGACCTCATTATGAGGCAATAAACTTTAACTATGTAAAAAAAAAAAGAGAAAACATTTTTAGCATGCAGCTCATGTAATATGCTGATTAATCCCGAGATGGAGGACTCTGATCCCTGATGCCACTTTTGGACCAACAGGAAACGGATTCATTCAGGGTTCTTTAAATCTTTGTATTTTATGGGGAACCAGCCTGTGTCTCCCCCAGTTTTGAGCACAATGAATATAATTAAAGATGCGTCATCAGCAGAGGGCACATTGCATTAATTACCAGGACCAAATAGCTACTAAACCACTGGACATTCCTTTTCATTCCCATCTCCACTGCTATGCTTTACTTCCTCTCCAAACTAATGGCATGTTGACTGATGATGTTTTCATGGTTTGCGCCAGAACCAAACAGTTATCTTTTGGTTCCAGCTGGCCACCAAATTCTCAGGTTCCAATTTATCTTTAGATGAATTGCTCCAAACAGATTGAAATTTAGTGCATGAACCAGAACAACCCTGTTGGAGGAAGTGGGATACAGTAACCTTTTGCAACTGGGATTAAGATCAGGAAAATTTTTCTGTGTTATAATACACACTTTTACTTGACAATCCTCTCCCTCGTTCTTCTCCTCCAGATCATTCATCTTATTTGTGTACATTCCACTTCCTCCGTCACTTTAAGTGATGAAGTCTTCATATCCCCCTCAACCACAATCTTCACACCAACAATCGCTGCGTTCTTTGACACAACGTGCCACTGCGTACATCTTGCCTTCTTGAGACACTTAGCAACATTGTTCTTCACACTCACAAAGCACAGTGTATTGATGACCCCATTGCTCATGGCAATGCATTCGATAATGTAGAACGCGACAAGTGAATTGCGATCTCGTGTGATCACTGATGGGTAGAAATCCCGCAGAAGAGCAAAGCCATAATACGGCGCCCAGCAAAGCACGTAAGCCACAAGGACAGCAATCAGAGCAACAACAGTGTGTCGCCTCCGCCGCAAACGCCGCTCCAGCTGCTCGGTTGGAAACCCTGGAACGTTCTTGAACCACAGTTCACGTGAGATCCGAGCGTAACACAACGACATGATTGCCACTGGTCCTACAAACTCAACAACCAAAATGAACACAAAGTAAGAGCGGTAGAGAAGCTGTTGGTCTGCTGACCAGATCTGGGCACAGAAGATCTTGCTGCCATGAGCAACAGTGCCTTGAGGGTACTCATGCTCTGTGGCAAAGTAGGCTGAGGGCACTGCGATGACGATCGGGAAGATCCAGACTCCAAGGATAAGCCAGTAGGCTGTCTGATACTTCATTCTGGGTTTCAGAGGATGTACGATGGCCATGTATCTAGGAGACAAACACAGAATATGGGTGAAAACATTGTATTTACAGCTCTTATTGTGTTTGGATCAACATGAAGTCTGTGTGTTCTTTCTTACAGCAGATGGCCCATCTCATCTGCAAAGGCTTTTATGAAAACAGGGATTAATATTCACAGAGAGACAGAGGCAATTTGAAAACAATAAACACAATGTTGAAGTTCTGTTTTTTTTTTTTTATTAGATAATCCTGTTGTGTTGGACAGTGTACAACTGTCAAGTCCAGTTTACTTCATCCAGCAGTGGAAAGAGACCATCAAAGAACCATTAAATCCATTTTAAGCATCTTGGTAATCCTAAATTCTGGATTACTGATCAGGCGTTCGGCAGTTCAAGCAGTAGTACCAACAACCTGCCACTGTTGGGCCCTTGAGCAAGGCCCTGTTGATAGGCGTACAAGGCTGGAGTTTCAAGGCAGGCTCCTTTAAGGGCTGAGTCTTTAATCCTGGAGGAAATAAAGAAATAACTAAAGAAATCTCCCCTGTGTTTCTAGACTACGGTCTGGAGTGAAAGAAGGAAAGGTTAACACTGTTTACTTTTCACTACCTTTCTCTAGTGTACATTTGTATCACACATCTTGTTAGTCGAATTACCTGTTTAACTGGTTCATGTTCTGTGTTGCTGTTGGTGTTTGGTCTTGTTTTGCTCGATGAAAGGTTTTCTGCATACCTGTTAGATTGTGTGAGCCTCTAATTTTTGCGGTTTCTGGTTTGTTGCTGCGTGAGTCTGGACAGTGGCGTATGAAGCTCTGTTCTTTTGGGTTTCAGGTTTGTTATTGGATGGGCCGTACATAACAATCAATCAGCATCAAGTCCACAATGGGGTACAGACGTGGGACCATTGAAGTTATGCTCCATGCTTATGGGGCTCTGCTCAAAAGTTGCTCTGGATAAGGGCATTATGCTCTGTTTCATCCTAAAGGTTTCGATGAAAACAAGTGGAAAGAATCTCCTGTTTGCAGATATTCAGATAAATCAATGATTAAACAATTCCTTGACAACACTTGGCTGTGCTGCTTTTCCACTGATCAATTGAGGATGGAACAAGTGGGTTTCATATTCAATTTTAATCTCATTTTAAGATAAGGATCATGTGTCATGAGACACATGAGACACTCTGTCATCACACATTGAAGCACAAAGAGCAGTTCTGTAATTGTTTAAATAACCATGCAGGGGAGAAATTCTTGCTTTGAGTTAACATCTTGCCATAATTCTGCAATGGCACTTATTGTATTATTTAATAACAATGATAATCCACAAGAATGTAAACGCCTTTTACTGGGGCTTGTCTAAGGCTCTTTATCCATTACAGACTTTAAGCCTGAGGGAGACACAGTTGACAAAAACTTATTTTTAATCATTAAAATCAAACCAGGCTGGGAAAGATCAAAACCAGACACAAAAATGAGTAACAAATAAGCGGACATGCAATAAATGTAAGACCAAAAAAAAAAAAAGAACTTCCAACTAATCTAGGAAACGTGCAAGACAGGAAGAGGAGAGGAAGGCATGTCTAGATACAGTGCACCCCATGAAATTTAGGGAACGAGGGGTTTTTTTTGTTTTTTTTCCACATCTCAAACTGTGACAAAGTAGGGGGAAAAATCCAACCAATAATAATTATTTATTTATTCAGAGAAAAATAAATACCCTTAAATTAGCATCAGCTCATTCATTCATTAATTTCATTCATTTGCCAAACCATTAATCCTACTAGGGTCGTGGGGAGGCTGGAGCCTATCATAGCCAACTTTGTGTGGAGGTGGGGTACAACTTGAATTGCTCACCAGTCCATTACAGAGCCACCAACAAACACAACCATTCACACTCTCAAGTGATTTGGAACAGCCAGTTAGCTTAATGAGCTTGACTTTGGACTTAGCACGACTGCCTCACAGCAAGAAGGTCCTGGGTTCGAGTCCCGGCTGCAGCAAGGGCACTGGAGTTTACATGTTCTCCCAGTGCTTAAGTAGGTTTCCTCTGGGTATTCTGGTTTATTCCCATTGTCCATGGACATGCACATTAGGCTAATTAAATAGTCCCAATTGCCCCAAGGTGTTAGTGTGAATTTGTGTGTTGGCATGCAATAGATTTTTGAACTGTTCAGGTGTCCCCAAGAGTCAGCTGAGATAGGTTCCAGCCTCCCAGCAACCCAAGTAAGCATAATATTAATGTATAATGATAACGGTTTTTCTTCTAACTCCTTTCTCCTAACTCCTTTTTTTAAATTTCTTTGATTCAACCAACATTTATTACATGTTAAGTGTCTCTATAATATTACATTTTCACTTTAAGCATCAACACTGTTGATGAAATATGAATAAATTGAATTTGAAATTATTAGTTTTTCAAGTGAGACAGTATAACACTGAAAAACTGCCATTTTAGTAGAACTTATAAAACCATATCCATAAAACAACTGCTGTTAGCAAATTGAACTTTTCAGGGAAGCAAGATTGTCATCCTCCACATAGGAAAAACTACAGAATATATATTCAGTTTAATTCAATTCAGTTTTATTTGTATAGCGCTTTTTACAATTGACATTGTCACAAAGCAGCTTTACATAGTAGAATTAAATTAGGGAGGAATCTAAACATTTTTGTACAACCCCTACACATCCTTAATGAGCAAGCCTGCGGCGACATAATATATTACTATAATATATAATTTTATAGTAAATGCATAACATGAAAAAATAAAAATAAGCACCATTGCGTTTGCCCGATAATCTCAGTATATATGACACATGTCTTTCACAGTCATTGTATCTGAACTCATACCCACAAGTTCTTAAGACATTCACACAGAAGTTGAATCTGTTGAAAGAGAAATAGAAAGAGTTCCACATGCAGCCAAATATTTGAACACACCAGACTAACATTTATATAAAGGCTTGTGGTTGATGCCTTTCTAAGACGTTTAAGAAGTTAGCTTAAAGCGGTTCTCAAAATACAAAACGGAGCGCTGAGCATTGACCCTTGTGAACATCAAGACTGTTGGAAAGTGGAACATGGGTTTGTGCATGCATTTGCATGAGCAGTAGAGACCCTTGATATGCTTCATGCATTTGGCAATAAGTCAAGTGTGGTGTTTTGTTTGGTATTTGTGTTTCACAAGGTGTGGGATATCATTACTGCCACTCAAATCCTTTATAGGCTCATGCTTCATTGCCATAGGTATGCTCAAGTATTTCAAGGGTCTCCACTGCCGATTTCATGAGGCTGACACACAATTTGAGGTTTGCAAACAAAACATATGCTGTTACCTTGAAACAAAATGTGAAGAAACATCAGTCCAAGCAAGTCAAACACTCACCTGTCTACAGCGATGGCTAGCAGGGCATTGGTGGACACATAGAGAGACACTGTCCTCAGGTAATTGATTGAAATGCACAGGAAAATCCCATGATCCCAGGAGAGTTGTTTAATGACATAGTAATCAACCAGGAAAGGGCAACACACCACGGCTACCAGGAAGTCCGACACCGCCAGGTTTGCAATGAGCAGGTTGGTGAGGTTGCGCAGCTTTTTGTTACGCACTAATGTGATGATGAAGAGGCAGTTCCCAATGCCACAGACAAGCATGATGCAGACCAGAACGATGGCAATGATGATGGTTGAGATGAAAAACGCACTTCCTTGAGTCGTATCCGGAATCTGGTCCGAGGGAATATCATAATCCAAAGTAATGTCGTAGCTTGCCTTGAGAAGGTCCTGAGGGTTCTGTGAAGGCTGCCCTTGAGTCCATGTTACTACCAACAAAGTGTCGTTTCTTTCGCCCATGGTTCGCCCTTACACTGCTTATTCATGAATCAAGGTACATTAGCTGCTTTACTCTCTCTTTGTTCTCTAGATGTGCACTACTCTCTAAAAAAAAGAATAAAGGATGTTATTTCTCACAGTAGTCTGAAAGATTTATTGAACAATACTACCCTCTTAACCTAGAAAGCAGGATAGCAGACATATATATTATAAGACATTTAATCTGAGCTTGGTATCAGATTTGTTTATGAAGGACCAGAAATCTGCACCTCAGCGTTCTACGCACAGACCTCTAATTTCAACAGGTTTATTAACCATTACCTTTTAAGTAAGGTGAATCTCTGCAGCAGTTGTTCTGGTTAAGAAGGTAATTTTGTACAGTATTTATTTATTTATTTATTTATTTCTAAGAAAGTTTTAATAACCCTTTTGTCACATTGAAACATTAAAACATTTTCAGATGTTTTTATACTTATGTTTTCTTTGTAATATATTGACAAATGGCTCACTAGGCT
>JAQMYF010000009.1:6565947-6578666 GCA_030014195.1 Neosilurus mollespiculum
CACACACACACACACACACACACACACACACACACACACACACACACACACACACACACACACACACACACACAGCGGAGAATATGAGCGACAATTATGATTAATAACTGAATTTTGATTTAAACCCTCTATATAATCCAGTACAAGTAACAAAGTAGATATATAGATAGCTTGACAGTGATAGATAGATAGATAGATAGATTGATTGATTGATTGATTGATTGATTGATTGATTGATTGATTGATTGACGGCTGGATAGATAAAGGATGGATGGATGGAAGGATTGTTGATGCATATTTGACACATAGGTTCTTTGGATAGTTAGACGAATTTGTGGCTAGAGTGATTGATAAATGGATGGGTGGATGAACAAATGGATGAATGAATAATTGATTGCTAGGTAGATGGATGGATAGATAGATGAATTTATGGATAGTTTTTTATAGATGGATGGATGCACAGATGAACAGTTGGATAGATGAATAGAAGATGGATGGGTGGATAGATGGATGGATTTTAGATGGATGGATAAAGAGTGGATAGATGGATGGATGCATAGATGGATGATGGATGGTTGGTCAGTATATGGATGGGTGGATGAATGGATGGACGATTGATAGATGAATCAATCAATAAATCAAACTATCCATCCATCTGGACATCCATCCATATGTACAGTTTGATGGATGATGGATGGATAGACAGTAGGTGGACAGTTTGATGGATGATGGACAGTGGATGGATGGGTGGAGGAATGGATAGAAGGATGGATAGTTTGATGGATGATGGATGGATGAACAGTAGATGGATAGATGGATAATAGGTGAATGGATGGATAGATAGATATCCGACAGGCGGCTCGGTGCAGCCTCTGTTGTAAAGTGGAGCTGAGCCGGAAGGCAAAGCTCTCAATTTACCAGTCAATTTACGTTCCTACCCTCACCTATGGTCACGAGGTTTGGGTAGTGACTGAAAGAACAAGATCGCGGATACAGGCAGCTGAAATGAGCTTCCTCTGCAGGGAGGCAGGGCTCTCCGTTAGAGATGGGGTGAGAAGCTTGTTCATCCGGGAGGAGCTCAGAGTAGAACCGATGCTCGTCATCCGGGAGGAGCCAGTTGAGGTGGCTCGGGCATCTGATTAGAATGCCTTCCAGACGCCTCCCTGGTGTGGTGTTTCAGTCATATCCAACCGGAAAGAGACCTTGGGGTTGACCCAGAACACACTAGAGGGACTATGTCTCTCGGCTGGTCTGGGAACGCCTCGGTGTCCCCCTAGAAGAGCTGGAGGAAGTGGCTGGGGAGAGGGATGTCTGTACCTCACTACTTAGGCTGCTGCCCCTGCGACCCAAATCTGGACCAAGCGGAAGAAGTTGAAGAGATATATGGATGGATACTTGATGTATGGCTGGTAGATGGATTGGTGAATATTTGGATTGATAAAAGAGGAAATTAATGTACGTATGCATAGTAGATGGATGTATGGATAGATGGATGGATATTAGATGGATGGATGGATGGATGGATAATTAATAGATGAATAGGTGGATGGATGCATAGATGGATAGGCTGAGATTTAAGTGGACCTATCTCCCCTTTTGTTCAAATGAAGATAGGTCCAGTTAATTCTCAGCCCATGATATATGGCTGGATGGATGAATGGATGAATGATTTGATGGATGGATAGTAGATGGATGAACAAATATTTTATTCAGTGATAGAGAGACCCGAGCCCGGGACTCATACCCAGGACCTTCTGGCTGTGAGACAGATGTGCTGTCCAAATTCTCTCTCTCTTCTATTTTTGTGACTCAGTCTACATATTTTACACTTATTGCATCACTCCTGCACTTCTCTCACTCCTCTCCAACCCCCCACACTCATCCTCATCCCTCTCCAGTGCATTATCTTTCAGTGTGCCCTCATTTCAAACTGTCTGAACCTGACCATCCATTAATTCTAATGAAACGACACTCACATTTCTTCCTATTCCCTAATCCCGTAATCCCGTAATAACAATTCATCTGATACACTGACTGACAGCGTTATTTATAAACACTGAAGTCTCTCCCTGACTTTGAGGGAAATAAAAGCAGCAGGGACACCACAACTGAAAAGGTTTATTGTGTATGGAGCAGCCATGTGCAATAAATCAGAACACACCAAGTAGAAAATATGTAAGGAGAAGAAAAAGTGATAGGAGTGCTGTTAGGAAAAGAATCTACAATGTGTGTGGGTGTTGACATTTTGGCATCTCTGAAAGTCTGTATACTCAGACATCTCCATAAAGTCTCGTGGGAATGTGATGTAAGGTATGGCCAGCTCAACTCTGCAGATTCAACATGTCGCAACGTCAAATTTACAGGTGTTTGTCCCCAAAATCTTTAGCAGATTTACATTCTGGCTCATATGTGTATGGCAGAATTCAGATACTGATCCGTCCTGTCATGTTTTGGTGATTACTTCAAGATTTTTGAGGCACGGTAGTGTAGTGGTTAGCATGCCCGCCTCACAGCGAGAAGGCCTTGGGTTCGGCAGGCTCAGAGCGTTTCTGTGTGGAATTTGCATACTCTCCCCAAACTTGTGTGGGTTTCCTCTGGGTACTCCGGCTTCCTTCTACAGTCCTTAGGACATGGTCCCTACTTAGGTCCCTAAGACATGCACGATAGGCTGACTGGCTGTTCCAAATTGCCCCTAGGTGTGAAGGTGAGTGTGAATGGTTGTGTGTGTGTGTGTGTGTGTGTGTGTGTTGCCCTGTGATTGCCTGGTGAGCTGTTCAGGTTGTACCCTGCCTTCACCCCATGTTGACTAAGATAGGCACCTCATAACCCTTGTTGTAGGATTAAGTGGTTTAGTAAATGAGTAAGTAAGTGAGTGAGTCAATATATAAGGTAGTGTGTATCAGTTATTTTGTTTATTTATTTATTATTATTTCCCCCCCATTTTCTCCGTTAATCTGGTCGTATCCAATTCCCACCCTTCAAATATTGCCTTCCCTATCACATGATCACCACCAAACAGGGAGGGGTGTAAGCATGCACATGCCCCCTCGGTGACATGCGGTGCTGCCACCTGCCTCTTTACGAACTGCTGCGCATGCATATTTGGGATATAACACACTCAGAGGGAAGACTATTTAGACTGTGGGATGAAATCAGAGTACCCGGAGGAAAGTCATGCAAACACAACGAGATCATGCAAACTCCACATATTATCACCCTCGCCAAGCCAAGGATTTGAACCCAGGACCGTTTTGCTTTGAGGCGGACGTACTAACCACTACGCCACTGTGCCACCCAGCCAAAATTAATTTTCGGTCAAAAAATTCTTATTGATTCAGATAAACATCTCCCAGTTTTATTTTTTATTTTAAACATTTTATCAGGAGTGTTGTAGCATCCAGAGATATTTTATTGATGGTAAACAGCTCAGAACTTCCCTGCAAGTGTTTTTTCTAATCGTACACAGTAGTTACTGTACCTACTGCAGTCCACAGCTGCTTCTTTGCTTTCCATTTAAATGGCAGAAATCAACGCCAGAGTAAAGCTTTGAGTTTCCTGCTTGGAAGAGTAATTTATCCATCGGACTCAGTAATGATAGGTTTGGGGATCTCACTCCCAGTAGATCTTACACCAAAACCTAGTCCAATATAAGACCAGCACATTTAAGACCACCCAGCTATTATCTATCTTCAGCAGGAAGATGCGCAGAATGTTATGTTTACTATTTAATCCCACTTTGTATTTTGAGATAATGTGAGATGTCTGGAAATGGCTCTTCATTCATCATTCATTTTCTGAACCGCTTAATCCTAATTAGGGTCGCATCTCAGCCGACTCCGGGCGAGGGCAGAGTACACCCTGGACAGCTCGCCAGGCCATCGCAGGGCAGGAAATGGCTCTTATGAAATAGATGTTCCACTCTTATGTGCTTTTGCATTATCTAGCCACCTGAATGTGACAGTCCTAGCTGGTAATCTTTTGTAGTTTGCGAACATGTTTTACATAACAGTCTCCATGATGTTGTAATTTCTGTAAACAGAAGAAGTCTGTTTTATCTTGAAGGATTTCTTACTCATCTGCAGACACTGATAGAGTAATAATCGTTGAAGGACAGTCGGTACCTGATGTGATCATTCTGAAAAACCAGAAAACCGGCTCTGTAGACACTCCTGTTCTCAAGACAGGTTAACTCAAAAAAGGGACATGTGCCACTCACAACATAGTTTTATGTTTGATATCTGCCAAGGAAAGCGTACTCGAAGGCACCCAAAGCAGTCTTAAATGTCAATCAGGTCTCAGACGGTAAGGAACCGTCTTCATGAGTAAAATTTTGGGAAATCTACCAGAGACATTTTGGGTCGTTGAGCTGAACTCCGAACCTGAACAATTCTTCTATACTATATTATACTACATACACTATACAGAAGAATGGATCCTGTTCTGTAATCAGCATCAGATTCAGAATACTTATTGATTCCAGAGGAAACTGTGTGTAGTGGGGGGTGTTTCCTGTTTTGTTTGCAGTGTCTCTGGCTTAGGCTAACTGTCTGTTCCAAAATGCCCCTAGTGGGAGTGGGAATTATTGTGTGTGTGTTGCCCTGCAACGCTCTGGCGAACGGTTCAAGGTGTACGCCGCCTTCACTTAGTGTCAGCTGATATAGACTCCAGCCTCCCCACAACCCTAGTGGGTTTAAGCGGTTCAGCATATGAGTGAGTGAGTGAATAAATGATAAGAAAAGCTTGCGGCATTGTATGGAGTACTACACAGAACCCGACATAAGAGTACCTCTTGACAGACAATTTGATTGAATCTTAAAGTGCAAGCTCACCAAAGCTCTCAGCCTCATTTAACCCTCTGCATGCTTTAAAAAGTGTTGAATAGAGGACGATGTGCTGTGGAGGGAGGGGCAAGGAAAGGATGAGGAGAGGAACGTGGTGGGGAGTTGGAGCTTGGACGCATAGAGAAGACGCGTATACACAGGAAGTGATTCGCTTTTCATCCATTCTTTGTTCTGGGTGAAATGAATTAATTATAGGTACTGATTACCCTGTTTTGGCTGGCAGGTTACCTGAGCCCATCCCTACCTGATTCTAGGTGAAGGCAGGGTACACACTGAACTGCTCAGCAGTCCAATACAGGTCCAACACACACACACACACACACACGCACAATCCACAATAGCTAATCAGCCTGATGTGCTAGCTTTTTGGACATTTTTTTGGACATGTGCTTGGGGGATGAAACTGGAACACGTGGAGGAAACCCATGCAAACAAAGTGCTTGAACCCAGGACCTCGTTGCTATGAGGTGAAAGTCCTAACCACTACACCACCGTGCTTTTTGGAACCTAAATGGTTTGGTGACATTTTGGAACCTAAATGATGAAAAATCGCCAAATTTATACACCCTGTACGGATACCAATTATCCCCGAGTAATTATTGATTAACTGTTTATATTGCATCGTCATACACAAAGTACTTCTCATACATTAACAGTAGGGAGGAAATATTCCTGTCATGATATGATTAGCCCCACCTTTAATCCTAATTTAATTTTAATTCATTTCTAAACAGCTGAAATGCTGACTCCTATTAGGAGGCTGGAGCCTATCTCAGCCAACACTGGGTGAGGGCGGGGTACACCCTGAACAGCTCGCCAGACCATCACACGCACAGCCATTCACACTCATACACACTCCTAGGGTCAATTAGTCCACTGTGCATGTTTTTGGGAGGAAACCGGAGTACCTGGAGGAAACCCACACAAGTACGGGGACAATATGCAAACTCTACACAGAAACGCCCTTACTGAGCCTGAGACTCGAATCCAGGACCTTCTTGTGAGGTGGACGTGCTAACTACTACGCCACCGAGCCACCCCTCCTGATTTCTGCTTTCAGTTATTCCCTTCAGCACACTTCAGCAGATATATATAAAGTGTGAAAACGAAGACTGTTACTCGAGTGTTTGTTTTAAAATCAAATGTTATTCAAATGACTCCCCCCCACACACCTTTCTCCATGTGTTTGAATTATAACAGAAAAATCAGTCAGGGATAGAAAGAGAGGCTACTGTACAGAGCCGCTCGCTGTAATAGACCTACATATCAACTCTGACTTTTTCATCCCACGTTTCAGCGTGCTTTATGAACGCTTCTTCAGATGGCGAGAGGAAGAAAAAAAAAATGCATTAATGGTCACTCAGCCAGGCCAGTGTGTTTACAAGCCTCATAAATTACCTCTGAAGGCAGGATCAGGGCTTCCCTTCAAAAAAGAAAAGTGAGGAGCTGATTCTGCTACATCTCTCCAGCATTAAAACTTCATAAGGAGACGTTTTCCGTCCCTCGTTCCAGCACCGTGACGTTACAGGAGTGAGAGATTTTCACTGTAATAAAAACACCTTATAGCGGGACAGGTTAAATATGAGAGCGTTCCCTCAAACATTCCTCGTGTCTTTACCTAACACATGCATAGAGTGTGCATGGTGCCACTTGGTGCTCACGGCGTTCCTCTTTCTCCTTCTTCTGATTCCTGCTTTTTCATCCAGCATATTTCAAACTATCCAGAACAGCATTTCTTGAATGAGCCCCTTTTTAAAGTTCTTTTACACAATGTTCATTTAGGTGTAATACAGTGGACTAGAATGTCAGGAGGACGGTTTATTTATGATTCTGAGATTCACAGCAGAGTCAAAAAACCTTAAACTCACCTCGCTGTTGAGGAGTTATACAAATATTTAAGGCTCAGCCATCAAAAAACAGCCCTTTATGTTGCAGAGAAACCGAACTGCGGTCAATCAGAAACAGCTGACACTGGGCGAGGGTGGGGTACACCCTGAACAGCTCATTAGATCATCACAAGGCCAACACACACAATCATTCACTCCCACCTAGGGGCAATTTGGAACAGCCTCTTAGCCTAATATGCATGTCTCTGGACTGTGGGAGGAAACAGGATTACCCAAAGTAAAACCACTCAAGCACAGGAAGAACATGCAAACTTCACACAGAAACGTCTGAGCCCGGGAACCGAACCCAGGACCCTCTTGCTGTGAGGCGGACGTACTCACCACTATGCCTCTGTACCGCCCCTTGCATGTATGATGGGATGATAATTTTTCTATTATTAGATGAACTCTTTTCTGAGTCCTTGCACTTCAGTTTTTGAGATAATATTAGTTGCCTGATTCATTTTTGTAAATTCTCCTTTTATTTATAACATTTCTCTTGTTCTCAGGACTCTGGTAATTATTTGGAGAACTTCACTTTGAAGATAACACATAGTCAGGAAAAGAATAAAACTCTGGAGTGTTCAGGAGGGATTTCTTTCCTCCAATATTATCACATCTCTTCCATAATGAAGTAGTGTTAGAACAGAATATGAAACGAAATATTTTGATAAATACATTTCTCTGTTCTTCCATAAATTATAAAATAATGTAATTAAAATTTATATTCTGTCAAATAAGTCATTGTTAAACTCAGTCATTTGATTTGATTTTGATGTACTGTAGTAATCCCACAAGGGAAATTTAGCTTCTGCATTTAATCAACCCAAAGTAAACACACACACATAAAGGAACAACACTTGTTAAGGGGTTACTTCGTCTGTAGTTAATTTTTTGATTTTGCTGTACTGTATTAACCCCACAAGGGAAATTATTGCCTCTGCATTTAACTCATTCAAAGTAAGAACACACACACTTGGAGCAGTGGAGGTTAGGTGTCTTGCTCAAGGGCACTTCAGCAATGAAGGTGGAGGAAGGGAAGGTGCAGCTCACTCCCCCACCGCCACACATTTTCCCTGCTGGTTCAGAAATCGAACCAACAACCTTTCGGTCCCAAAGCCGCTTCTCTAACCATTAGGCCATGGCTGCCCCCTTATGTTTTGCATGGTTGCCATTTGTATTGTTGTGAAACTGCAGACTTATACTGATGCAAAAAAGCTCATGCAAAAGAGCATACCAGTTGTTATAAGCAAGATGAACCAACTTCAAAAGGAGCCCAAGTACCAGCTGTAGCTAGAACTTGCACCTAGTTCACGTTGGTGGAAAGGGTAGGTGACACCCACTAAACGGCATCCACGTTTTCCTCACTTGCATCCCATCCCGATGATCCTTACGGTTCACTGAGGAGTGTGGAATCAAGAAATATGTTTTAAGAGAAATGAGACAGTTTCCTCTGAAGTCACATGGAGCAACATCCACTTCCGATGACTGCAGAACAGCTGGACCTGCTCCATTAAAAAAGGGGCCAAAGTCATGTTAAGGGCAGGTTATAAGTACACTTATAGGAAGGTTGCTCTCTTGTATCCACACTCATCAAGCCCTGATGATAAATAATAGAATGGGTACGGCTGCTAAAGATGGCGGACCAGAAGAAATTTCTGGCTCAAGTGAAGACTGACAATTAAGGGTGTTGAGATGTATCCAGAGAGAGAGAGAGGAAGCAAAAAAGAGAGAGAGCACATGAGCCTTTACCACTGAGAGAACACGGCCAGTTTAGCACCCTTGGCTCTCAGCTGACCCTGTCGACATTTAAAAGTGTGATCTCCTGATATTGAATTACCACAGAACAATTCCATTAATAAAAACTCAAACACATGGTGAAATTCAGTTTTGAAAGAAGTCACATTAAATTCTTTTAAAAGAAATCTTACGCTGATTTCTGAGTTTTTCAGTGTGGAACATGTTCCGTGTTACTCAAAATTGCGGGTTATTTATTTATTTTTTAAAATAATGATTAAACTATAAGAGAAAATGTATTTATCGGAACATACAACACACCCCCTAGTAAATAATGAAGCTTGTTCCACAGGAATGTTAAGTTTTTTTTTAATCTGTAATTCTACAATAAAAAATAAAAACAACCAACACGGCTGGTCAGCTCTGCCCCCGCATAGGTTCTAAACAAAAATCCTGTACAGTCAAAAACATGAAAATAAAAATCACTGCTGTGAAATCCTGATGGGACACAGGATTCATTCAGTATTTGAGTCCAAAAATGTTCCCGTTTCACATGTGTACGTGTTGTCACTTTTTGGCGTAGGTGATCTTCATGGCACAGGTGGCCGTGATTCGGAAGCCCTGTAATGCATCTTTAGCGAGTCCTGCCTGAGCTTCACTCTCAAACTCCACAAAGGCGATGTCGTGTTTTCCGGGGACCAAACGCACCTCTTTGAAACCAGGGAATCTGTGAAGAGAACAAAACCCAGACATTAAGATTGATTTCCTAAATAAGTGCCAATATAAAAAGATCTATACACCCCTGCCTTTAAAAAAAAACAAACAAAAAAAAAAGCCAAAATCATTTCAGAACTTTTTCTACCTTTATGTGAGACCTGTACAATTAGACTTAAATAAATAAACAAACAGTTAGCGACAAAAAGTTAAAAACGAAAATAATGTGGTCGCAAAAATATACACACCCTCTTATAACTGCAGGGTATTATAATTGCTGTGGTCAGAATTAACCAATCATATCATTCAAATTCATGTTAAACAGTAGCCAGTGCACACCTGCTGTCAATCAAAGAGAGTCTGATTAACCCCAAATGAAGTTCGCTGTTCTGGTAGGATTTTCCTGACTTCCCTGACGCAGTCGCATCTTACAGCAAAAGCCACGATATGCAAAGAGTTTTCAAAGTTGAGTTGAAAGGTATCAGTAGGTATAGAGACAGAATGGAATTTCTAAACTATTAGATATACCACGCCACACAGCATCAGAAACGGTGGTATCGGCAAGTACCCCAATCTATGTGCCGATCAGATATCACATGGTAAAACAGTGATTTCACACAAACTATGCCACTGTTTTCAATCCCGGACATTAGCTCTTCTGTGCCAATCTTGTCAGCTTCTGTTTACAGCAGCCAAGAACAACAACTGTTGGTTGTAATAGCCACAGTTTGCATCTTCATCTTCTTCCACTTGATCCTTAGGCAGCAGCCTAAGCAGTGAGGTGCAGACATCCTTCTCCCCACCCACTTCCTCCAGCTCTTCTGGGAACGTCGAGGTGTTCCCAAACCAGCATGTTCTGGATTGACCCTGGGGTCTCTTCCCAGTTGGACATGCCCGAAACACCCTACCAGGGAGGTATTCTGGAGGCATTCTAATCAGATGCCCAAGCCACCTCAACTGGCTCTTCTCAACGTGGAGGAGCAGCGGTTCTACTCTGAGCTCCTCCCAGACGACAGAACTTCTCACCCCATCTCAAAAGGAGAGCCCCACCACCCTGCGAAGGAAGCTCATTTCAGCAGCTTGTATTCGTGATCGTGTTCTTTCAGTCACTACCCAAACCTCGTGACCATAGGTTCCCCTGCCTGGATGCAGGAGCCAGGGCTGGGGGATGAGCTTAAAGGCGAGCGCCTGGTGGTCGAGCTTCTGCCCATGGAGCTCGGCCGGCCCAGCCCAGAGATGAGGCATGGGTCTGCTCACATGGACCCACCACCTGTGGGAGGGGCTATAGCGGTCGGGTGCAGTGTGAGCTAGGTGGCAGCCAAAGGTTTGGGTTCTGCCGGACTGATCCTTGGCTACTGACTGACACAGTTAGCATCATGTCTGCAATTTGAAAATATTTTCCCATCAGTAAAATAGCGATGTGTCTGTTTCACAAGGTAACAGTTTCAAGGGGTGGCGCCAGTGTCACCAAATTCAACACCAGTAACCTTATAAAGCATTTGAAGACCAAACGGGCAGGAAAAATGCAAGGTGACGGTGGGAGGAGTGAGCCAGTGAGTTCGGTGAAGCGTGCCCATAAATATGCTTTAAGCTGCTACCTAGTGGCTATTTTAGCATGTGTTAGCGATTGTCATATATATATAATGAAACTTTTAATGCACGTTTTGAACAGTTTGCTGGAAGATGGCGACATGCAGCTCTGTGATCTCTGGTAAGGGGCAGGGAAATGGTACTCACTGATTGAACAACATGGACAGCATCATCTCATTGGTTTCCTCTGGGAGGTTGGTGAGGAAGAGGATGTAGTTGGGAGGATTATCAGGAATCTACAACAACAACAACAACAACAACACCATCCTCAGTACTGCACTAAAAACCTTGCACAAATTTGAAAATGGTATATATAAAAAAAAATATATATATATATGAATCTAAAAACACTAAAAGTACATGTCGGGATTATTTTTGTACCTGGACTGTAGCTGGAGGAGGTGGCTGCGTGTTTGCGGCATTCTGTAAAACAAAATCCATCAACAACGTTCAGTAAACAAATTAAAACTGGTACACAGTATGAGGGCGGATCTACAAACTGTCCAAATGTATTCAATAACAGTAAATTCGGTTAAAATGCAACAGTGTACTGAAATACTTCTCTGTAATATCTCATCTCCTCTTTCTGCTGGACTTGAGAGGAAACTATGATTTGTATCATGAGTCGTATGCAAACAAACTCACCGCAGGTTTCTTGGCAGCGTTCGCTGCTTGCTCCTGCGCTTTCTTCTTCTTTTCCCTCTTCTTCTCCTTGTCTCCATAGGTGCCTCTCATCTTAGAGACAATATCAGAGTCTGTCTTCGCATACTGGATACGCTGCAAACAAACACATGTGGATGAATATCTGTAATGTCACCAAGTTAATTCAGGCACATCAATATCATCATCATGATGCTAGTTTTTCCACTGCAATCCAAAAATACTGATTTTAGCAGAGTTCCTATGCGGCACAAAGCACCACTGACAAAGAAAAAGCATCTAAACATTGAATTGCTTCTGGAATGTCAAGAAAAATCTAGTGTACGTCTGTCCCTTCCTCCATCCAGCATATGTGCACATATGGGAACCATTTCAAAAAAGGAAAAACGTAAGAACATTTTTATGGGTAATATATGAGTGTAATATAGAGAACAAGAGGCGTATAATAGTCGGGTCACGTGATGCGACGTCATCGTTAGTTGTTTGTTTCATGTCAACAATGATATTCTTGTGTTATTGAAATGATCTCTAAACCTACAGTTTCTAAACGGTGTACTTTACATGTCAAAACTAAGACTATGTTTGGTTCCCTCATTTTTATTCCCTTCTATAAACAAGTTATTATAAAGAACTTATCTTGATATATGTAGGATACGTGTATGGGGTTTAAGAGTTCCCACCAAAAAACTTGTCAAGTAAGTTGAATCATATGGGAGCTCAGCTTTAAGGCAGTGTGTAAATCTATATTTTAGGAGATATGGGTTAGATATAAGGTGACACCAAACTGAGGCGAGGAAGAGACCATTCCAGTGTTCCGCACCAGCGTAATGTAGTTGGATTCATGTGCAAATGCTGAACCACTAACCATGGGTTTGTTGTAGAAGGGGAAACCTTGCAGTTGTCTCAGGGCGTTCGTGGCTGCAGCAAGTTCTTTAAACACCACAAATGCCTGACCCCTCATTTTTATAGTCTTCATAGCGACAATCTCGATGATCTGGCCGAACTGAGAGAACAAGGCGTAGAGAGACCTCTTCAACTCTACAAAGGAAACAAAATTATAACACACCACAATACTAAAACGTTTCAATGACTTTGAAGTCTGGACTGAAATATAAAAACCATCAAACGAAATGGCTCAAGGAGGTGCGATTCAGTGTCACACATACATACATACATACATATACATATTACACACATACATACACAGTACAGATCAAAAGTTTGGACACACCTTCTCATTCAATGAGTTTCCTTTCTTTTCATGACTATGAAAATTGTAGATTCACACTGA
>JAQMYF010000009.1:6599525-6614021 GCA_030014195.1 Neosilurus mollespiculum
AGAACCATTGCTGATTTTTGTCAAGAGTAGGCTGCATAGCCGTCAGCGTGTTTCTGCCCTGTGATGGCCTGGTGAGCTGTCCAGGGTGTACTATGCCCTCACCCAGAGTCGGCTGAGATAGGCGCCAGCCTCCCTGCGACCCTAATTAGGATTAAGAGTTTCAGAAAATAAATGAATGAATGAACATCTTTACCAGGAAAAAAAACCTACAAAAAAAATCCCCTAAGGGGATCCCCTAAAGGTTATTAAGCAATTGTTTACAATCAAAATACCTCCTGTTCAACTTCATTCTGATAAGACAGTTGTTTTAGTTAAAGCCCAACATTTCTACAGCTCGTTGGTCCGACAGCCCATGGGTCTGACAGCCCTTATCCTAACCCTAACCCAACTGAACTGAGTAGGGTGACAAATTGATTTAAGCAAGGTGCCCATCATATATGTGCAGGGCAATAGGACCAATGGGCTGTCAGAACATAGAGCCGTCCCCCTTGTTGTTCCAGGACTGAACCAACACAGTCTGTAGTTTTAACCTTGAATTCAGACTCAAAAATAATCTCAGGAGATATTATTCAAAAAGATGTGTAGGACATCTGGCAGTCTACCATAAATTCCTCTGTTTCATATTATGACCTCGACTCATAAGCACATGAAAAAGTTGAGGTAGAGTATTGTTTACATTTAGTATAAACACCACTGTAATGCCACATGCAGGATGAATAAGTTGTGTTATAAAGTTTTAGGGTGAATTAGGCTAATATAGATCATTTTATGCTAAGCTAATTTACCCCATTAAGCATAATAAAAAATCAATATGTGTCCCATGTTATGGCTGTTCACAGTATATAATATTAAAAACTGGAATGCTTGTTGGTACTCTTAGCAGCTCTGGCATCTATAACAGCCAACAACAAATAGTGTTTCGGATCAAATGCCTGGCCCGAACCTACAAGACAAAAACTATGCACCTGTCAATGCAAGATATAAAATGTTGACTTCACCCCACACTATATACATGACCCTTGCCCTTTCACATGTGTACATACACTACGTACTGCATGCTCTCCACGCCCTTTACTCTGCCTCGAACAGTTTAATACCAAGCCAACTTCATTTCATCAGACCAAATGATCTCAAAACACAGTAAACCTCAGAAACTAAAAAGAACACCATGGCCTTTACAAAGAAGTAAACGGTGGACAGATCTGAATGGACAGATCACTTTTAATTCATGGAATCACACCAATGCTAAATAGAAAAGCCTAATATTACTGCAGATTGTACCTGTCATCAAATTGGGTAATCTAATCTATAAGACAATGCATGCTGCCAGTTTTAATACCAGCTACCCTGCAAAATCAGATCAGCAGAAACACAAAATGGCAACCATGCTAACATTTTTCTACAATGAGCAAATCATCATCAGCAAATAAATGCAACAGCAAATAAATGCAACCATCACTGCACATTTTGTGGATCCTTGCCAATGCTAACAAGCCAATCACAGATGCATAGTTGATCAAAAAGTGGTCAATTGATATGGTAAGTGAAGTTTTAGGTTATGAAGAGAAAATGGTTTTAGGTTATGAAGCAGTCCTTCTTGCTGGGAGGCAGACATGCTAACCACTACATCATTAACAAAAACAGACATTTTAGCTCTTAATTTGGCATGCTTGGCATAATTTGGCCCTTGAGGAAAACTTATTGGAGAATCCTGGTCTATATTTAGCTATTCCAGAAGTACTTATTACGTAAGCCTAATTACAGTTTGTATCATCTCTTTTGACTCCACATCTCTTCACCTCACTGCATGGATGACTGTAAATGGTTAATTACCACCATTGCTTGTTTGTTTGTCTGTCTGTTGGCAGGATTATGCAAAAATCACTGAACTGATTTTCACCAACCTTGGTGGAGAGAAAGGATATGGACCTGGTAAGAACCTATAACATTTAGGAGCAGATCCGGATCACAATCTGGATCCAGGTATTTATTAAAGGCTTTTTAACCAGCATTTATTTAAGGATTTTAGCAGGATTATGCAAAAACTACTGATCTGATTTTAATAAAACTTGGTGGAGGGGTGGAGCATGGGCCTGGAAAGAACCCATGCAATTTTGGAGGTGATCAATGCATGGGATCATGTTGAAGAAAAAAGAAAAAACAAACAAACAAAAAAAACCCCCAGAATCCCTGTCTTTAATATGTTAATCTGATGCCCTCTATGAGTAGACATTTCATTATAACTAGGCAAAATTATAACAATCCATAGATTGTTTCTATGATTGTGACATGATAGTGGTGATATAAACAGGTGGATTAAGTCCCTTCCCCACTGAAGGCCCAGGTACAAAATGCACGGCCTGCCACTGGCCTACACACTTGTTGGAAAAGTAACTGAAGTGCTCATTCTTAAATTCTATGAATAAAAAAAAGTTATTCAGATTATCTTGAGTTTTTATTTCAGACATTCACAATCAGTGTAATTAATAATATTGTCTGGCAGCTAGGGACACGCCCCCTTTCATTGCTAAGCTTGGATTCATGGATCCCTTTTGGCACTTTTTTCAGAATACCATAAATGCAATATCTTTTGAATGAGTGGTCTTATATCCTTTATTTAAAGACATTTGTGGTCCTGAAATGGGAAGCTAATGAAATTTCTCGAATGAAAAATAGGAATTTTAATTTTTTTTTTTAAATCTTTCCCTGGTGAGTTAAAATACGCTGACAAAATTGTAAAATTATTTAATATGCCACAGAAAAAAACAGTTCATGTGACGTGACTGTGTAATTTGAATATAAGAAATCAATATTTAATTCATATGCTTTTCCAAGCCAGCAAGCTCCAAGAATTCGTTATTACTCCAGTTTAAAGACAGCTCAATTTTTGATTGGTCAGTACAAATGTCACTCGGAAGAGGTCTATGTTTATGATTGGTTGATGAGCATGACGCGAGCAGGGGCTCCTCCCCTACATGCTTTTCTCCTCGTCACGTGAGTGAGTGCAGTCTCCTCAGCCCGGTGTTTAAGAAAGAGTGGAGTGTTTTCCATCCATCTAACGCCACTTTTACCACAGGAGATCAGAAAATGTAAGTATTTATGGCAGTATCACAGCTTTGCTTTATATTTAACCCAACAAAGGACTTAAATAATCAGTAGAGAGGATTGTTTGAGTATAAACGACTCGTTATTGAACAAAAGATTTCAGTCAGTTCGGGAATTGTTTATTCATTCACAGTAAAGCGAGTCTTTTTATGATATTAGAAAAACGTGCAAACATTTTTAATGATAGTCGTTCTTATTTACGTAAATGTGCTTGCTTATAACTTTTTGTCCCAGCTAGCTTAAATGCTAATGAGGGAAACAAATATGAATAAGGTAAATATCTCTCAAATTGCATTATTTTAGGAATGGGAGCCAAGTCTGTTAAGCAAATCATTAATAGCAAGTTTGCATGCCTTCACGTGAACTCGTGTGTTCGTTATTTTGCCCATTAGCTCGCTGACGGCCTTCTGCAACGTTGTTAAGACATAATTCAGATGTCCCACCCGCATTGCGACAGATCCCGCCTACAGAGCTGCGGTTGGCTGATTTAATCTCGAAATCTGCTTTGTGATTGGAGAGAAGTTCTAGTCGTACCTCCCTAGCCAATCAAAGCATAGGAGGCGCGAGCCGCCGAAAACGATTAGGGGGAAAAAATATTCTAATGTTAAAAGGTCGTTGACCTACCCACCTTATCTAGTTATCTCACACACACGCACAGAGTTTGAGATCCATTGTGCCAGGTGTTATCAAAGCGTACACACTCCAGAGTGTGTCCCAGGGTGTGTATTGTTTTATCTAAAGGAAGATGTCCACACTGACCTCATTCAGCATTACAGCTGGAATACTCGTAGGGTATTTTCTCTATAAGTTTGTGAATAAGCTGGAGTTTTGGTTTAGTAAATATTCCTTTCAGCTCTCTAAGCCTCTCCAGACATGCATGTGATCTGCAGTGTGTGGCCTTGAGGCTTTATTTATTTTATCCCCCAGTGCTGCTGAATTCTCCATTCTGACTGGACTTCATTCGAAGATGTGGGTTTAAGTTTTATAGTCGCAGCTCAAAATCCAAAACATCCTCTCTTTAAAATTGCATATTTATTAGACAAATCGTTCATCTACCTAATAATAAGACTAAGAATAAATAGGGTTAAAAGTGAGCAGATATGTAGTGATTTGTGTTTCATTTTTATGGAAGGCGTCTCTAGTGTCTTATCTCTACAGGAAAGTCTTGAGGACTGAAGAGTTTACTAATAACAACAAATAACTAATCATTATTGAAAATTTTGTGTAATAAATTTGTAATATTTTATGCCATTTTATTATTATCATTATTAAAGTTTTAGCTCTTATTGGGCGTGTATAATGAATCTTTTTAGCATAGCTCAATGAGTGGCGGCCCATAAGGCATCCCAACAAGGTTGCTGTGTCACAAATATAAAAACACTTTTATTATTAATAATGAAAGTGAAACCCAAACAACAAAGGCGCATAAATTACTGATCAGACTTGCTCAGGAAAAAAAACCCCCAAACAATCAAACTTGGGTAGGCAGATATTCTGGTGCCGATACCAAATAAGGGGGGTAGCCGTAGTCTAATGGTTAGAGAAGCAGCTTTGGGACTGAAAGGTCGCTGGTTTGATTCCCGAACCAGCAGGAAAAATGTGTGGTGGTGGGGGAGTGAGCTGCACCTTCCTTTCCTCCACCTTTATGGCTGAAGTGCCCTTGAGCAATGCACCTAACCCCCGCCTGCTCTCTGGGCGCCCCAATGTGTGTGTGGCAGCCCACTGCTCTGAGTGTGTGTGCTCACTTTGGATAAGTTAAATGCAGAGGCAACAATTTCCTTTGTGGGATTAATACAGTATAGCAAAATAAAAAAAAAAAAGGGAAAAATATATCTATCTATCTGGGAGAGTTTAATATGAACCCATTAAACGGATAATTAAAGTAACAAAACAGCTTGCTCTGTGCTTAGCCTTTTCTGTTGGAAAACGCAATGGAGATCATTTCCTTTAGGGCTGAAGTCCTTAAAGGAGCCGCACTGCTCGTTTAACACCAGCCTCGGACACATATCCAGCTCTCAGAAACCCCGCCTTTAGGCAGTGCTTGTATCTATATATTAACTCCAATTAAAGTATATCATTTATTAATTACGTTGAAGGAAATAAAGCAGCACAAAATGTTTCATGCTCTGAAGCCTCTTGTACCGCCTTGCTTTCGTCAGCATCAACAAGCCCTCAAGATGTCTGCTGGAAACGCTAAGATTGGTCAGCCTGCTCCTCAGTTCAAGGTCACAGCAGTGGTGGACGGCCAGTTTAAAGACCTCCAGCTGTCTGACTACAGAGGTATGCAGAAGTTCTCCATGGAAATAAATTATAGCATGAGGATTGTGGTCTTTGGGTAGCTTTTAACTATGCTTTTGAATCACTGTGCATTAGCTTCCCTGAGTAATCCCTAAACTTTTGGTTGTCCAGTCATTCCACACCTGTGTGTCCTATCCTGTTATTCCTGGTTTATACTTGAACCCCTGTAGAAGGCTTGTGAGTTTTATCTTTAATTATAATAAAGGAAGTGTGTAAAATCTACTCGAGGCTTGATTGCTGATCCAGTATAAAGCCTGTGCAGATGGAATCATGTGACTCAGATGGATATTCCCGAATCCTGTAGCACGTGGGATCTTGTCACAAGTTCAGAGCTGGTGTGAAGTGAAATTGATCTGTCTTTCCAAAACATGAACCTCTTTTTTTTTTTTTTTTTCTTTTTTTTTTCTCAAAGGAAAGTATGTGATTTTATTCTTTTATCCTCTGGACTTCACCTTCGTGTGCCCCACTGAGATCATCGCCTTTAGTGATCGTGTGGACGAGTTCCGTAAGATCGGCTGTGAGGTCCTCGCCGCTTCCACTGATTCCCACTTCAGTCATCTGGCCTGGTGAGGAGCATACACACACACACACACACGCCTTCCATACAGAGTGATTTTCCACTTTTGTAATCCCCATCCTGAACACCTGTTTATGATTGTTAGCCCGTGACTGACTGCTATTACACTGTCTTCATGCTAATTGCTGAAACTAATTGTTTATAATCAGATTATTACTTTTTAATAATAAGCCACTTTCCCCCAAAAAGCCACTTTCTTTCTGTGACATCTTCATGAAACTCATCGTTCGTCTTCATCAATCTTCATGATTGCTGTTCACCATTGCTCTACCTCATCACTCCTCTTCAAAAAAAATCTCTTTGTAACATCACCGATTCCAACCCCTCTCTGTGAGTTCATCCCCTCTTCATCACCACTCGTACTCTTTTTTTTTTTTTTTTTTTTTTTTTTTTTTTTTTTTTTTTTTTTTTTTTTTAGTCTCATGTGTTTGATTCATTTGAGCCTTTGATTAGCTATGTTTATCCTTTTAGTTATGCAGTGAGTACCTTCTCTTTTCTTAAAAAGGCATGTCACAAGACAAGCATGTCCTGTTGAAGAAATGTCACTGTATTTCACAGGGGGTCAAATTATTGGCTTGTGTCAGGCAAATCTAACAACTAAGGAGATGCTGAAATGAAGATATTTACTGTCCAACACATTATTAACATCTGGAAGGGTAGTGCTGAACTTTGAACTCGATGGAAGAATTTTGGTCAGAAACAAAACATCACTGAGCGTGACTGGCGAGCATGTTAATGTTTAAAGTCCATAAAAAATGGGTGGTAGAACTCTGGTCTATATTCAGTAGTGAAAGAAAAACCATTTCCCCACACACACAGAGTGCAGCAAGAACTCTCGGGATTGGTACTAAACAGCTGTGTGCCCACAAGAAACCACTTAGTAAGAATTATTGGATTTAGAGGGCTTGAGTTCGTGAGGGAGCATAAAGATCTGAGCAATGATTAAGTCATGTGATCTGATGAATACAGGGTGATGCTATTCTAGCGTGATGGGTGGGTCAGGGTATGAAGGAAAGCTCATGAAGCAATGTAAGTGTCAGGCACAGAGGCCAGAGGCTGTCTTATAATCTGAGGTTGCTTCAGGGACATTCTAGATCAAAGCGTCAGATGGTATCCACCACCCAGTCTTAGATTTTCCTCCAAAAAAAAAAAAAAAGTGTGTGTGTGTATATATGTGTGTGTGTGTATATATATATATATATATGTATGTGTGTGTAAAACATGAGAAAAGCTTAACCTGAAAATTTCAGCAAAATCAGACAATTGTGGATTTGACAGCTATTTGAAGTTAGAATTTTGTCGCTAAAATGGCATTTCAGTGCTCTACAAATCATAAACTATTTATCAAAGGATCATAAAGCTTCATATTTAGAACAACATGTAGAGAATCCATTTCTGTTAGATTCAGGGTGAGATGAAGCATTACTGAGCTTTAGCCTCCTAAATTTTGGGTCTTTTTAATTTTGAACCATTTTCAAGGCCTATAGGTAAACAAGGTTCAGAAGAGCCACTGCTGACTTTCCCCACTCATAAACGGGATGGTTTGGTTTCTATTTCTATAGAAATTTGGTCTCCGAGTCTATCAGTGTGCACCATGAGGCTCAACAAAATCTAGCATTTACACATTTCCATCTGATTTGTAGGAGCCTTATCTCTAGGAGTAAAGGTTACACAGACACACAACTATACACAAAGGTTCTTTATATACTTGGCTGCAAAGGGTAGAATTTAATTTTTTTTTTTTTTTTTTTTTTTTTTTTGAGGAAGATCTGAGACTTGGTGGCGGGAAGTTTTAAGAAAATCTTCTGATTTGATACGGAATGACCCTTCAGTTGGTCAGGTCTAGGCTCAGCAACACTGTGGTAATAAGTTAGTGGGCTGATGATCTGAATGTACCGAATGATCAGTTTGTCCCATCAATGGACTTTTTCTTTCCTGATGTTATGGGTAAAAAAATTCAGACGCAAGTCAAGAGTGGGTAAGGGAGCCTGTTGCTGGCGATGGTGTCATGTGGAAATGACAAGTTTTAGGTCTTTCCACAGAAATGTGGCGGAAAAATCAAACATGATAGAATTTACTGCGAGTAGCTGCAGAAGGCTGCGGTGCTGATGGTTCTCTGCGGCAACTTGCGGTACACATAACAATCGCACATTACTCTGCTGTGTTCTGCAAAAGCGTTTCCATGAGCTTCCGGCGGTCAAGTTGCCTTGGTGAGAAAGGGGCATGAGGAAGCATTCTCACATATGTGTTGGCACCCCAGAGTCCTGACCTATGAGAAAGTGTTTGGAGAAGTGGCACACCTTGTCGTTGGCGATTGTTTTGGCATGTTAACCAAAATGTTTGGTGACCGTGTACGTGTTTGTAGAATAGTCGTCTTGCTAAATTGCCACTTTTCTGCCTTTAGATACTGAGAACCGTTTAGACCAGTATTAACCTGTCTGTCGAATCAGTTTATATACTCGCCTGGCGGTGTTCCAGAGAGTAGGTTCAACAAACTCTGAGCCTAATCCTGAAGTCGGAGTTGATGGAGCCTGCCGTGGGGAAACGCTCGCTGTGTTTTTGGTTCTGTAGCAGCTTAAGCGTGCTACATCACTAATGTGCATCTAATCGTGCTCAGAGTTCTCTCCTGCCTTGAGGCTGTGCTAATCATCCATCAGGTTAATGAGGAAAAGACACTCTGAGGTGCATCTGAATACTCAGTATGTTCTATGGGTATGCACTGAGTAGTAAACACAACTTGGACGTACTGTGCCGCCATCTTGCCTTTCCTAGGATCTTGTTTCATTAGCTAAGCTAACGAGCAGGCAGCATGTAGTTCATGGAGAGATTCTTTGTCTATGGTTATTCAGCCTAGTGTTGTTCAGTATGGAATGTTTGTATACTACCGATTTAGATCGTCCATGCTCTGTTCGATGACTTATCGAAAACCTACGGAGTATTCCGATACCTGTACATTCTGCTTATTGTCTATTAATAGTACAGAAGTATAAATATTCTGACTCGGCCTGTTCAAATAGCTGTTTCAGGTTTAGCAGGAGGAAGGACATGGTGCAAAACACAGGGCTTGTAAAAAATAAAGCAAGAAAGAAACCCTGTCAGTGAGCAGGCTAGGTTCAGAGTCAGTTTACATTTACAGCATTTGGTAGATGCTCTTATCTAGAGCGCCTTACAATTATCATTTTTATACAACTGAGCAATTGAGGGTTAAGGGCCTTGCTCAAGGGCCCAACAGTGATGATAGTGGGGATTGAAACGCTGACCTTCGGATCAGTAGCCCATCGCCTTGACCACTAAGCCACAACTGTCCAGTCAGTTGACATGGTTACTGACCCTGAGGTACCTATTCTTTAGTGTCCCTCATCTCCAGGTAAACAAGTGCAGAGTTTTCACTGAACTCACTTTTTGGACCCTCTGCTAGAACTTTCAGTGTGTGTGTGTCTAAACGTGTTTGTACTTGGGTTTGGTCTGATGATATCCCTGCTGCTGCCTTATCACACATTACCCCTGTGAACCCTCATGTCTATAATAAGAGCAGTGAGAGCAGATGGGTGGGTAGAGTAATACAGATATGCAGAGAAGAGTAACTGCTGTGCGTTTCCAGAAGCTTCTGTCTTGGATTATACCACGTCGTCTTTTTTTTTCTAACGCAATTTCAAACGCAGTGTTCCTGATTGACAGCTTTTCTAATCACGACCATACTGGAAGTGATGCTGGAATACTGGAAACTGACACCCCCCACCCACCCCCTGCTTGACAACTGCCGTTTTAAGCTAAAATCTCACATCTGAACTATTAACTGTTTCTATGGTCACCAGTTTGCTGTTGAAGGCTGCAGCTTCTGCAGAGATACAGAACTCGAGCTGAATGTCAATTGTAAGTGGGATAAATTTTTTTTCATGCTCTGTGTCTCCTAACAGGATCAACACCCCTAGGAAGCAGGGAGGCCTGGGTTCCATGAACATCCCTCTGCTGGCCGACCTGACCCAGTCCGTCTCCCGTGATTATGGCGTCTTGAAGGAGGACGAAGGCATCGCCTACAGGTGAGTACCGCATGGTGACGTCTAAAGGCCAGCTCATATGCCATAAATCAACGCACGCCTTCTAGAAATGTCTTGATGTAGACAGTAACAACTGGAATTGGGAAACTTGGTGTCGCTGCTTCTGCTCATTTTAGGCTTCAAGATTCTTTTTGAGATCCCTTATTATGAACTACTATTTATTTAATTTATTATATGCAATTTAGTAGCTGTACTTCATTTGAATGGTCGGTTTATAGCACTACCAGTATACATGGCGTCTGTCAGTTGTGTAAACCATACCAACTCAGTAATAATAAAAATAATATTTGCAGCAGCTTCTGCTGATGATAAAGCATCTGTGGCTTTTGGAATTGTGGACTTAAATGTTAGTTACATTGAAGTGTTTCAAGCTGCTCGTACTGCTAAATATAACCACGTTAAAACACTTCAGAAACACTTTCAGTGAAAATTCAGTTGTTTCTAAGTAATGGTGCTGGGTTTTTTCCCCCGGCATTTTATCCATATTATTGTCTGCTTATTGTATTTGTACGGCTCAAAGGAATACTCAATTCTAATTGGTTAGTTCCATTTAGTTAGTTTTTGATTATAAGACATTAGGAAAAACTAAAAATGCCCCCCCTCCCGCCCTTTTTCTTTTTTTTTTTAACCAATAAAACCATTTTTAAACCAGAGGCACTGAGTGAGTGCAAACCTCTGCCAAGTATATAGCACGTAGCACCCCATGCTGGGCCTCCTGTAATATCACACATCCAAAAATCCTGACTCGCTATTACAGAAAATAGCAGAATTGATCCAGATCTCCAGAATGGGCAGAAGCATAACCTTGTTGCTGGAGGTAATGATTAATGTTTTGTAAGTTGTCAAAGAGGAAATGTACAGCAAGCTGTTATTATCATGTAATAAAGTCTTTCAGGGTGATGCAGGAACCATTTGTTGCACATCAGGGCCCTGATCACTCTGTTGGGGTTTTAATAGTCTGGCTGTACGATATTGTTCCACTGTTGCTTTAAAAGCCGTGGTAACGGTACATCCTGTCAGAAAGCCATACAAAAAGTCAAATAATTTAATGATTGTCTTGAACAGCAGTTTTCGGAGTAAGTTTTCAACCTTTATCAAATTTTATATGTAATTGAAACCCCTGTTCTGCACGACTCCTTTGCGTGCTTCCAGAGGGCTGTTCGTGATCGATGATAAGGGCATCCTGAGGCAGATCACCATCAATGACCTGCCAGTGGGCCGTTCGGTGGACGAGACCCTCCGCCTGGTTCAGGCTTTCCAGCACACTGACAAGTATGGAGAAGGTGAGTTCATCGTGCTGCTCCAAACGCCTGTGTGGTCGCATGACCTACAGGAAGTGTGCATGAATCCTGCAGTACTAAGATTTCATTTGCTAATTTTAATTATTGTAACTGTTGATCTAGTTGGGGGGGTGGGGCTGGCGCGTGCATTCTGATTGGCTGAAATGAGAACGTATGAACCTTTGCTTGGTAATAGCATAAATTAGATTCTTTTAATAAAATATCAGGGATTAAAGCCTTGTGTAAAGATGGGTCTACTGACAGAATAGCAAACCATTTTATGTTCAGTTTTATGACTGGTTCCCGTGGCATTGTGGGTGGGAACTGTAATCTGTTTGGCTGTAAAAGCTTTTAGGTTGGGAGCTTGTGCAGACTCTTAAAAGTTAGAGCCTTGTTTTGTCACATTATGGTTTTAAAGAACGTTGAGCAGAACTAAAAATACTTCTTGGATTTGAAGAACGACTTTTACCTCAGTACCAAGTGAAGAACAACACGACCAGACCGTACTGATGTTCTGCTATTATTGTTAAACAATGAATTTTGATTGACGTCAACACAGCAAATTGATTAGAATCTGAATCAACACAGCAAATTGATTAGAATTGCTTAGAATTTGGGCAGGTTGTTCAGAAATATTACATCTTTAATGAAATAAGCACCAGGAGTGTGAGGGTTTAAAAGACTGTAAATAAACTTTCAACATCCAATGCTAATGAAATTGGGTGGTACAGTGGTGTAGTAGTTAGCACGTTAACACTCACATTAACAAGGTCCTGGGTTCGAGGCTTGGTGAGAAGCTTGGTGTGTAGCGTTTTCATGTTCTTCCTGTGCAAGCGTGGATTTCCTCCAGGTACTCTGGTTTCCACCCTCAGGCTAAAGACATGCACATTAGGCTTACTGGCTGTTCCAGATTGCCCCTAAAGTGTGAGGATGAATGGTTGTGTGTTTTGTGTTGGCTCTGTGATGGTTTGGGAGCTGTTCAGGGTGTACCCCGCCTTCACCCATTGTTGGCTGAGATAGGCTCCAGCCTCCCTAAGATTCTAATAGGATTTAGCGGTTTGGCATACGGGTGAGTGAGAATACAAATTAATATTTTGGGAATATTAAAAAAAAAAAGACATCTGTGATCTTAAAAAAAATGCAAGGCTGTAAAGATTACCTCTAAAAAGATAATTTTTTTTGTGTGTATGTATGTATGTTATATATACTGTTGTCACCCTGCAGTCTGCCCTGCTGGATGGAAACCTGGAAGTGACACCATTATCCCTGATGTTCAGAAGAGCAAGGACTACTTCTCCAAGCAGTAATACGTTCCTGGCTTCTGCTCCGGAGACTCGGACCTACCGCTGGTCCTAAAGCACTTAATACTAAGCTCTGATTAGACCATAGTGTCTTGTTTTTTTTTGTTTGTTTTTTTTTCTGCTGTTTGAGCCTGAGAGTTAATCCCAACATAACACACCTTCAGTTTCTGTCTGTTGTTACCTCATCTGAATTAAAATTTATCCCATACAGAATTCCATGTAGTTCTCTTCTGCCTGTTATGAAAACATTGAAGTATTTTGTACTAGTGATCCATCTGCTGTGTTAATCATCCTGCACTTGTCCAATAAAGATAAAGAAGGTTGCTCTCCATTGACATGTCTGCAGATTGTCTTGGGCTCAATAAACAAATTGGAGCACTCAGAGTGCAAACCTCTGTCAAGCCCAATAATCCCTCACATGAACCAAATGAAGCCATGTGTTAACAAATTGTCCTATCTCACAATGTTAAAGAAACTGAAATTTGATCATCTCCAAAATCAAATGATGTCTTCCTTGTTCAAAGCCCTGCCTCTGGTAGAAAGTTTATGAAAATCTGCACTTAACTTTTTGCATAATCCTGCTAAAACCCAGTATACATCAATGTCACTTAAATTAGCTCTAGATCTTAGTGTCTGTACTCACTACTAAAGATTATTTAAAGCAAAATTAGAATTTATTCTGGCTGAATATTAGTTAAGGTAAACCCAGCATCATCAGAATCTTGCTGAATCCATTCATTCATTTTCTGAACCGCTTAATCCTAATTAGGGTTGCGGGGAGGCTGGCGCCCATCTCAGCCGACTTTGGGCGAGGACAGAGTACACCCTGGACAGCTCACCAGGCCATCGCAGGGCAGAAACATGCTGGTGGCAATGCAGCCTACTCTTACCTTGCTGAATTGAAATTATTTCAGGTGGTAATGCACCTTAGACAGAGAAGCCCAGTACACATGCTCACTCTACGCATTGCGTTGGGAGAATTTGGTGAAGTGTACTAGAAGAAAACCTTGTGGAAGTGAGAAGAACGTTTGATGCAATCACAGACCGAGTTCAGGATCGAAGCGGAGACCCTGGACGTGTGAGGAGATGCCAGGTGACTGACAACTCATACACCACCTGGTGAAAATGCATTACTTTAATGGAGAACTCTTGTGTTGGGGGCATGTTTCATTTTAATCGGCAAAGTACAACCACTCAGTGGCCTATAAGTACTTTCTTTAACTGCAGACTCGTTTATATCTTTTAGGAATTCAAATTAAGGTACAGATATTCCTATTCCTCATACCTATTTTTCTTCTGGTACCTTTTTTTTTTTTACAATTATTTTTTAAGATATTTTATCATTTCTCAAAGAATTCATGGTATTGTATCATTGCCATTAGGTAAATTAAATGATTATTGCATGATTGCCTCACAACAATAACATGACTGCTTTAAAAATATTTTTAATAAATAAAACAATTATAGAATTTGACTTTTGTATTATAAGGAGAATTATTCTGTTTTGGAATCATTTACATTTACAGAATTTGGCAGACGTTCTTTCCAGAGTGACTTACAATTATCTTTTTTTTTTCTTTATACAACTGAGCAATTGAGGGTTAAGGGCCTTGCTCAAGGACCCAACAGTGGTGATGGAGGGGACTGAACTGCTGACCTTGGCATCGGTAACCTGTCGCCTTAACCACTAAGCCACAACTGTCACCCCCTGCCATAAATCCTATTAGCCTCATTCAATAATTGCTAACTGTATGTATATATGTATATACAGTGAGAGTAAAAAGTATTTGATCCCTTGCTGATTTTGTTGGTTTGCCCACTAATAAAGACATGATCATTCCATACTTTTAATGGTAGATGTATTCTAACATGGAGAG
>JAQMYF010000009.1:6645065-6669776 GCA_030014195.1 Neosilurus mollespiculum
ATATATATATATATATATATATATATATATAGAGAGAGAGAGAGAGAGAGAGAGAGAGAGAAAGAGAGAGAGAGAGAAAGAGAAAGTGAGAGAAAGTATGCTTTACTTTGTTTATTGTATGATCATTAATATGAGCAGTAGTGTAGTATTCTCCTACACACATGCACAGCACACACAAACACACATAGAGGCGCCCGATGTCGATGATAATAATAGTTCTATAGTTCAATAGTAGCGATCCGTTCACCTCAATTTTCTAAATCTTCCTGAGAATTTCCTTATTTACTATTCACACACATTCAGTCTGCAAATAATGACACATAAGAAAAAACGCGGCGTCACCTGTGGTTTTGCAGGCCTGCACTTATGACTGTCAATGTGTTTGTGTGTGTTGCATGTGTGTGGGTTTTGTCGAGAAACAGAAACCACCATTCTGCTTCTGGCCCAGTTGGCCTCGTTGAAAAAATAAAGAAAGAAAAAAAAAAAACCATGATAAACATCTGCGTGTAAGCAGCTCACTTCCATGTTCCTCTTTCTGCACACTGATTGACGATCAGGAGGCAGCAGTGTCTCAGAATGCTGTCCAGCTTCACCGCATAATACACAGAACAGGAGGTGGCTTTCTGCTTTCAACTGTCTCCTAAATTTCCCTCTGTGTACCGAGGAAGAGACTGCGAAAGGCAAAATTTCCAGCACACACACGCACACGAGCGCCTGTCCAGTAAATGCAGTACATGTGTGCAATAACCATTTAATTAATATTAGCACATCATTGCATTTAACCCTTGGCTTTTGCATTTCACCCAACCAAAGTGAGTATACACACACACACATACAATAAAATACATTGAATTTCTTATTGGATTTTCCTATAAATCTCTGTAACATCTCATTTTTCAAACATTATCACATTTCCATGTGCTTTCTAAAAAAACCCCAAAAAAACAACATTACCAAAACACTGAACTCATTCACCAAGTGAAATATATAGAATTTCCACCATCTGAATTTCCAGGGGCGAAAAAAACATTCTTTATTTTCACTCACTCATGAGGTAACCTGAGGGCACATTGTGCAGCATTATAGATTAAAATCTAGTTTATTTATTTTTTTTAAAAATTGTAATAAATTTAATTAATGGTCAGTATTAAACGGCTTATATAAATACTTGGTTCTGATTGGTCAATCAATCAATCATTCATTCATTTGCTGAATTGCTTACTTCTACTAGTGTTGCGGGGAGGCTGGATCCTATCTTAGACGACTGAGCAGCTCGCCAATCCACTGCGGGGCCAACACACACACACACACGCACACACGCACGCACGCACGCACGCACGCATACACAACCATTCACACTCACACCTAGGGGCAATTTGAAATAAGCAATTAGCCTAATTCTTTTATGACTGTGGGAGGAAACCGGAGTACCTGGAGGAAACCCACAACACACAAGCATGGGAAGGACATGCAAACGCCAGACAAAAACGACCTTGCCAAGACCGGGATTCAAAAACCAAGAGCTTGCTGTATGGTGAACGCCATTGTACCACCCTCAAGGCATTCAGTGGTTTGTTATTTCCTTCTGTTGCTATGGAGCATATCATTAGCCTAAGTCAAAAAAAGTTATTTAAAATTATTGTTTTTTATGAAATTGTTGATTTGTTTGGTAAATAATTATATAAGAAAATAAGGACATTGTGCAGCAAGCCAGACATTATCATGAAGTACAGCCTGATCTCATTATTGAAAGCGGTGATGTATGATATGGAGAATTATCCATAGTGAGGGGTTTAAACTGAAGTCTGAATTCATTCAAGATATTTTCAACTTATTTAACTTACTCGATGTCAATGATGGAATAAGTTCGCTTGTAAAAAAATAACAAAAATTAGCTGGTGGTTTTCTACCAATCAGAAACGCGGGGAGGATGGCGCACATCTTAGCTGACTCTGGGCAAGGGCAGAGTACACCCTGGACAGTTCACCAGGCCATCGCAGGGCAGAAACACGCTGACAGCTATGCAGCCCACTCTTTACGAAGGTCATCAATGGTGCTTTTACATGCCTCTCACCACAGACAGTGAGAGACATGGCCTGCCTTTGATAACCCACTTAGTTGCACTGGGGGGACAGCAGTGACAACACAAGACAGTGGGGCTTGAACCCCCAACTTGGGATCAGTAATCCAGCACCCTACCACCGGGCCACCACTGCCCCAATGAGGAAATATTTTGAACCAATAATAAATAACAATAATTCACCGAAGGCGAGAAGGATATCGTAAATAGTCAAAGGTAAAAATTGTTTTAGTATATACTACACATGAACACAAAAGCCAAACAAGCACACTATACCAAGATTTTTATTGTTTATATTTACATTTTTAAAGCATGATGAGTGTATCCCAGGTTTACAGGGTGAATAAAGCACATTAGTACGGAACACATGGGGACAGCATTATCGGTCCATTGGTCCTGAATAGAGAGTATATATATTTAACCCTGCTAAGTATTTGAAATGAAATATAAAATGCATCCTGTTGTCTGAGAGTGTTGAAACACACACACACACACACACATACACACACACACACACACATACACACACACATGTCAACTGGCTTAATGCACTGTTTCCTGGAATCTTGCAATATTTTATAAATAAAGTTTCATTTTCAAAAGTTGTAAGTGCTAAATGGCACCCCAACTGTAGAATCACACAGAGGTTATTTTAGCATGGCTTAACACACACACACACAGGCAGACACACATGACAGCGCATCTCTTCGAGCGGTGGTCTCGTGAAGGGTGGCACTAACTGAAGTCATGCGAGTGAGATCAAACTGAAAGTCAGATGTGTCTAGTCGACTCAGCCACAGACCACGCAAAACTGCCCGGCACTTAAACGGTTAAACTGATTTTCCTCATTTCACATCGGCACACCTCTTTTTCAAAGAATCAACGCAATCCGCAGCCTTTCACACTGCCGCAAAAGTGAAACGCTTCCTGCACTAGCATGGGCGTCACCAATAAGTCAAGCAGGTTTAGCTTAGTGATGGGAATTCGGACTCTGTTCAGTGAGTCAGCTCACGCACGTGTGTGACATTTCACCTAGAAACTGCTCTGAATCATTTTTATTTCTAACCATGACTTATTTGATTCATGAAATCATACTGTATTATTTACTGAATAGAATTTACATTACCATGGACCGGATAAATTGAATAATTGCCTCCAACGCACATCTAACAAAATGACACCACAACTAGCAACTAGCAAGAAGTTCCAGGTTCAAACCCCACAGCCGACTGCGGACTTCCTGTGTAGAGTTTGTTTTCCCCATGCTTACGTGGGTTTCCTCAGGGTACACCGGTTTCCTCCCACAGTCCAAAGACATGCCCATTATGTTAACTGGCTACTCTGTACCTTTAGGATGAACTAAAGTAAACAGACAGCTATCATGGCACTTACTGCCTTACTGCGTGTGTCGGGTTGCCTATGTGGGATTGTGAGCACGGAAGCGACAAAATAGAACTCATGGCTTTACTATGCATAATTTTGCATAAATATGGATTTCTATGGAACTCGCAAAAACAACACTTTTTTAAAGTATACTCATTCATCCATTCATTCATTCATTCATTAATTCATTCATTTGCCAACTGGGGAAGACCCTATCTCAGCTGACTCTGGCAGAATGCAGGATACACCCTGAACAGGTCGCCAGTCCATTGCAAGGCCAACTTACACACAACCATTCACACTCATACTCACACCTAGGGGCAATTTGGAACAGGCAGTTAGCCTGATGTGTGTGAGGAAACTGGAGTACCTGGAGGAAGCCACACATAGAGAACATTCAAACTTTATCTCACACATAGAGAACATTCAAACTCCACACAGAAACAGCCTCACCGAGCCAGGGACTTCAACTCAGGACTTTCTTGCTGTGAGGTGCACATGCTAACCACTACGTCACCATGGCGTCCACTTTTCTAATTTTAAGTATATGTGTTCATTAAATGAAAAAATTAATGAAATAAAATAGAATCTTTGGTGCTCAGTGATTTCAGTATGCTAGGACTGGTACAGTGACTACCCTTGTAATAAACATACAGTACCAGTCAAAGGTTAGGACACACACGTGTAACAAAGGTGTCCAAGTTTTTGATTGGTGTTGCATATCAGTTAAATGTGGATGTTTAAGAGAAAATCACTGTTTCATGGCCAAATTGTATATTAGAATCATAAGGTTATATAGGAATCACATCAGGACTTTCACTGGAACTGTGTTCAGGTCGTGGTGAGCTACATGGCCTGGTGTGGTTTAAATGAGATAAGATGTAGCATCATGGTTATTTTTAATAGTTGTTTGTTTTTATAATGATAATATTATAACGATGATCAGTAGTGACTGAAGGACTCAGTGATGTAATAATGAATGAGTGTGTGTGCAGGGTGGGTGGATCAAATCTACAAAAGATCTGTACTGACATTTAATATTACTCACTTCACTAAGAAAAGTTCACTTTTAGCCCAAAATGCCAGTAAACACCTTCTAACTGTATAAAGGTCAATGACATTTGCATAAAACTTCATATTTATTTTCTTTTTATTTCTGCTTTTAGATCTTTATTAAATTTTTCTGTCTTGTCTCATGAACACTTAAAGCTTAAATCATTAATCTTTGACCTAAAATAAAAAATACTGCCAAGGTAACCTGTGATGGACTAGTGTCCCATCCAGGACGAGTTGAACTCCTAGTTGCTTCAGACTACAGTAACCGGGGTAATCTCCAGCTCTGATGAGCCAGTAGGCTCGGGTCTATAAAGTCAACATGATTTCTTTCTTTTGTGAAAGTAACTCAGCTAAAACAGAACACCTTTGGTACACTGTTCACAATCTTAATATTTAGTATATAGTTTGAAAGCCTGAGTTGTTCAAATAATATGAGCAAAATTACAAATTTCTACTAAGAACTTGCTACAAATTTTTTGATAATTTACATTATGTACCTCAAAAATGAGCTCCAGCTACTTAGCTAGCCCCGAAACCTTTTCCAGAACTACTCTGCGTTCTATTAGTGTCTGGATTTATGGATTTATGGATTTATTTTTCTTATATGTGTTTATGGATTTATGGATTTAGTTTTCTTATGTTTTGTTTTAGAAAACATAACCAGTTCAACCGGAATAAAGAATCAGTTACAGTGTATGTAGTAAACATAAAGAAATACCACTGTATGGAATCATGGGGTATTACTGTATGGGATACACGTCTGTGATTAAGAACTGTGCAACAGAACGAACAGCGGGAGTCACTAAATAGTTTATGCTCTTCACTAGTTCTTTGCATCCTTCCATCTCTTAAGAGTGTGATCCATTCTAAAAAAGAATCTGAGTAATCGACCATTTATAATGCTACTGAACCGACAATGTTGTGATTGAGATCGCCACAGTAACCAGCCAATTAGCCTAATGTGCATGTCTTTGGACTGTGGGAGGAAACCGGAGTACCCAGAGGAAACACACGCAAGCACGGGAAGAACATGGAAACTCCACAAAGAAACACCCAAGCCCCGAAATCAAACCCAGGACCTTCTTGCTGTGAGGCAGGTGTGCTAACCACTATGCCCATGCAAAATGTTATTTTTATGAAAGTTCTCTGCCAGGTGGACCTTTGAACAAGGAAAACTACAGTAAATTTAGAAGTTTGGGATTCCAGGAATTCTTTTAAGGATTCTTAAATATTGTGAGGTAGAAAGATTGTGGTTCAAATGGGACATTGCCATGCCTGGTGGAGGTTTGTGCTCTCCCAGTACTCTTGTTTAAACTTTTGTACTTTTTAATACCAAAAATATAGCTATCTGGTATGTTAGTATCACTTCTACTTGATGTTAACATTATTATTAACTATTATTATTATATAAAACATAATAAATAAAATATAATTAATAAAATAATATAATCAAATAATATTGATAAAACATTATTATTATACAATTATTGTTATTTCCCTTTTAATACACAGCCCAAACAAAATGGCTACATTTTTCCCTCATATAAACTGTAAGCTAAACACATACAGTTAAAAACAAAAATAAAAACGAGGGAACAGCTGACTGTTTATAACTTCTATATATAATATGGTAAAAGTGATCATTTGTTTCACAACAGGGCGGTATATTGGCGTAGTGGTTAGCACATCCACCTCACAGCAAGAAGGTCCTGGGTTTGAGTTCTGGGCTCAATGAGGGTGTTTCTCAGTTTGCATGTTCTCCCCGTGCTTGGGAGACGTTCCTCCGGAGTACTCCGGTTTTCACCTACAGTCCAAAGACATGCACATTGGGCTAACTGGCTGTTCCAAATTGCCCCTAGGTGTGAATATGAGTGTGAATGGTGGTGTGTGTGTGTGTGTGTGTGTGTGTGTGTGTGTGTGTGTGTGTTGCCCTACGATGGTCTGGTGAGCTGTTCAGGGTGTACCCTGCCTTCACCAAGTTTTGGCTGAGATAGGCTCCAGCCTCCTTGAGACACTTGTAGGATTAAGCGTTTCAGCAAATGAATGAATGAATGAATGTTTCACAACATTGAATGTAGCTATAGATGGATAAATAGTACACTGTGTTGTTCTTTCAGCTACTTAATATAAAATTGTAATTGTTGGCAAATTGCTTTGGTATAAGAAGAATAGAAAGACAAGTTAATAACGTAAAAATAAAGAGAAATAACTCCAAGGTGCTAAAAGTAATTCCACTTTTGGCATCATGTTACATCCCGCAAATTCAAGTATTTACTCCTTAAATATATACATATATAAATCAGTAATTATTAATGTCTAATAATTCATCATCATTCATTTTCTGAACCGCCTAATCCTAATTAGGGTCGAAGGGATTCTGGCGCCCATCTCAGCTGACTCTAGGCGAGGGCAGAGTACACCCTGGACAGCTCACTAGGCCATCGCAGGGCAGAAACATGCTGACAGCTATGCAGCTCTTTACGAAACTTAGCAATGGTTCTTTTACATGCCTCTCACCATAAAGAGTGAGAGACATGGCTGGCGCTTGATAACCAAGTTAGCAGCACTGGGGGACCACTGCTCTACGCAGTGTCAGTATCTTATTTATCCCAGGCGCAATTATTGCTGGTCGAAAACTAATTGAAATCAGTTTAAATCTAATTGAAATCTAAAAAATCTATTTATAAACAGAAGGATTTTCATTAAATATTTACTTCCAAAAAAATGTATTCATTAAAAAAATAAAGATGCTCTGTCTCACATCACTGCAGTACTTCCTGTCAAAATTCTCACCAATTTAAACCGGATGTTCTCAGTATTTCCTGTTGTGTGTATGTGTGTGTGTGCGTGCACATGTGGGTGGGTGTCTGTGTGTGGTTGTATGTGTCTGTGTGTGTGTTTGCATATGTGAGCATGTGCGCGTAGGAGGGTGTCTATGTGTGTGCATGTGTGTTGTGGGTGTGTGTATGTGTACGCGCACGTGTAAAAGTAATTGAAGGGATTTAAGATGACCTCATTAAGACCTTTCATACTCTAAAGTGCATTATAAATATCACTCTGCTCGTGTACAGCCTTTCAGCTTGTTTGATGATTGACGTGACGCTCAAATCACTTTTGCTTCAGCTTCTCCCCCTCCTTCTCCCCCTCCCCCAAAACAACTCTTCTTCTACACAGTTCTTGGGATACGGTGGAAAGTACAGTGGAAGTCTGCGATCTCTCACTTGGTGTGTACTTGTTGTGTACGTGCGTCAGTTTTTTTTTGCCACTCTTGCGCTGCTGATAACAAATCCCAGTTGTGATGCTGCTGTGAGATTGCTGCTGTGAGATCTCAGCCTGAAGGGCTTTAATTTTTCTTTCATTAAGTGTAAACTGTGATTCGATTGACGTCATTGGAGAAGCGATGTGTTAACCAACCTGTGAATCACACTGACAAGTTTGTTCTTGTAGAGTTCCTTCCGGCTTCGCATCCAACCTGTTCAATAAGCTTTCATACTTGTATGACCCCCCCACCCCCCCCATGTATCGAAGGGGTACTTCACTGAAAAATGATAACTTTGGCTAATTTGGAACGCAGGATGTATTGGAGGCCTGGTAGCATCATGCGATTTGGCCAATTTGAAAGAAAGTGGCTGTAGTTGAAAACAAAGCAGAAGAGTTCACTTTCTTGACACAATCGTGTAGATGGCATGAGGTGGAACAGTGTGGCTTCCCAGAATTAATAAAATTTGGGCTTTATTCATTTTTCCAGAGGTTCTCTGGTGAAGTTGAGGTCAGACACATGAAAAAATTCATTCATTTGCCAAACCATATCCTACTAAGGTTGTGTGATTCTGGGTGAAGGCGGGATACACCTTGCCAGACCATCCCAGGGCCAACACACACAACTATTCACACTTACAGTCACACCTAGGGGAAATTTAGAACAGCCAATTAGCCTAATGTGCATGTCTTTGGATCAGACTACCTGAAGGAAGCACATGCAAGCATGGGGATAACACAAAATCGGTCTTGCCGAGCCCGGGATTTGAACCCAGGACCTTTTTACCACGAGATGGATGTGCTAACCCCTGTACCACTTTGCCGCTCCACATGAAAAAAAATATTTTCTGATGTACAGTGGGTGGCACGATGGCTCAGTGGTCATTATCTCAGCGAAGGGCCTTTGTGTGTGGAGTTTTCATATTCTCCACATGCTTGTGTGGGTTTACTCCAGTCCAAAGACATGCACATTAGATCACCGACGTACTGTAAATTGCCCATAGGTGTAAATGTGAGAGTAAATGGTTGTTTGGGTCTGTATTAGTATGGCGATAGTTTAGTGACATGTTCAGGGTGTAGCCCCACCTCTCTCCCGAAGTCATCTGGGATTGGATCCAGCTTTCCTTGCTACCAAGATGGATACATATACTGGATGGGTGGATGGATGAAAGAGGTATGTTCTTAAAATCAAAATAAAATAATAGGGCATGTTTGTAGCTGGTGTGATGAAATATGCCAAGCCAGACTTGCAGTGACTGCAAAATCATTTTGAGAAAAATGACCTCGAAGTTAATCAGTTTTTCTATGGAAGGTTATGTAAAGAAAATACATTGTTTTAACATATTTGGAGTTATATTATACTTGAAATTTTAGGCAAACTGAAAGTTCACTTCAGGGCTCAGGAGTTAAAAGAGTTGATTTTGCCGTTACTGCAGTCTGGCTTGACGGGGCAAAACCGGGTTAAGATTCATTCATTTATTTTCTAAGGTGTTTAATCCTAATTAGGGTCACGGGGAGGTTGGGCGAGGGCGGGGTACACCCTGGACAGCTCAACAGGCCATCACGTGGTGGGTTACGATATTCGTGTTAAATACGAATATATTAATTTCATAGATTTATAGTTGTATTATTTTAACATGGTTCAGTTAACATCCGAACTGCCAAATAGACAATAATAATCAATAATTGTACAAATTTTATTTCTTCTATTATGAATGCTAGTCATTAACCCAGCTCTGGTTGTACATTCATTACATACTGTACATTTAAGTGATTAAGTGCTATCACCTCTGATATGCTTGCCAACCTCGTGACTATGAGTTTGGACATACCACTTGCATTAAATACCAGAAAAATCAAGCCTTACCAGTTTCCACCTGTTACGGTCGAGCAGGTTGCGCAGTTTTCATTACAAAACAACTGCACGCCTCATCATGTTTGCATTTTTGGTTTCTGCAGTGGGGGAAATACGGAACTTTTTGAATTAAGCCAGATTCTCAATTTCTCGCAGTTAAAGTACAGTATAATGGCTGAAGGGAAGCTGTTCGGAAGGTACATGCAAAGCTTACACTGTGTGTGGGGAGGACCCCCTGTGGTGGTGGGGGGGAACCCAGTGTAGGACAAAACGACTAAAATTGAATTAATGTGCAGATGGAATTAAAGTGAACATTTATAAAGATAGTAAAACTGCAGACGTGTGTCTGTGACATTTACGCTTGCTTAAAACTCCTTTAGTCCCATGGGGCCGACATCCTTTACCCATCCTAGGCGGGAAGACAACTGTACATGATCTCACTAATGAAGGCATTCGTCTGAAAGAAATTTCAATTCATTGTTTTGGGAATATTTACTTTTCTTGCTCTGAGGTACACCACCATGCCGCCTGCATCCAAAATCTACATATAAGGTTTGAGTTGCCCCTATGTCGTAAACATAAAAAGCATAAAATGTTGCATGTACCTCAAGGGTGACTTAAACCCTATACATAGCTGTAATTCTGGATGCAACCTGATTGATCTAGGGTTTGGTGGGACATTTCGTAACCCAAGTAGCATTACTTAAGGAAAATTGGTGAGAAAGAAATATCATTATTTTGCCATGAACATAGAATAATTAGAAATAAAATCATAGCGTGTATAGAAAACACTTTTTTAGAAAATCAGCATTTTCAGATTCACCCAATTTAGTGAAGACATAATCTTAGACCTTCTCTAATATTACAACATTAATGAGGATGGGAGCTATTATAGGGACCACCCAAGTCAGACAAGTCAACGCGGTGAGGCCAAATTAAGAGTGATCCCCATTTCCAGGTTGAGGGTTCAGCTCAGGGTTAATAGTTCTGACTGGAAGGGAATATATAGCTACAGAAACATCAGTGGAGAAAACCTAAGCACTAGTGTAGAAACAGGATATGATGACAACAGTCTTAAAATTGGGCCTATTGTTTAGATTTGTCACAGTACCCTGTCACGATGTTGCTGAAAGTGTAACCATGAATAAAACTGAATGATCACCTCCCTCTTCATCACTTTCTAGTGTGACACATGGAATAAGAGCCTTTCTTTAGGAACCTGACAAGGTTCTTTCAACTCATTCTGTCTAATTAGGAAACACTCTGTTGTGGGGTTCTACATTAATCTTACAAGCTTTTTCCCAAAGGACCAAACCAACAAACCCTTTAAAAGGTCTAAACTGAAACTTTTTAAGAGTAGATATTGAAATTAATCAGTAGTTGAACTTCATAACAAAATTGAACACTGATATTTAATTATTATAAGACCCAGGCTGGTGTTACAAAGAGTAGCATGGCCACCCAGTAGTTCACCACCTTCACCCAGAGTCGGCTGAAATAGGCTCCTGCCTCCCAGCAGCCTCAGTAGGATTACGCTGTTCTGCATAGTATGGATGGATGGATGTATATTATAAGCTCTGACACTGGAAACTCCTTCCATAAATACAAAACTGTTTCACAAATGATACCATCAGAGCTGCTGTATTAGAAAATGAAACAACCACTTATTATCAAACTGCTATACAACACGTGACTTCAGTACATTAGCCTGCACGCATTCTGCAAAGTGCATTTCGTGTGTGTAAGAGCGACACTGCAGACCCTCAACCGCCAGTCAGTTCGCACAACATAGCAGTGAGGTTTCATCTCGTTTCCTGCAGAGAGGGTTCGAGCTGTTTCCTCTGCGTCCTGGCGAGTGGCTTTCACTTCCTTTTATCTCTGCAGTGAAACACAGAGCTCATGTTTGGAAGGGAAAGAGACAAAAAAGTTCCATAATTCGTACATATATGTAGTTTTGAGGGAAATGATGAAATGATGATAATGAGAGAGAAGTACAAAAAGAATGTGACCTCTGAAGAGAGAGACGAGGCATAAGTGAAAGGTTTTTTAATGCCAATGGCTCCTATCACATGAGCAATATTAAACTGAGGAATAGTTGAATAAATGAATAATTATAAAACCCACACAAGACCAACAAGAGTGAAAAAGAAGTGTGTGACTGTTAAGGGAGAAAAAAGGTGAAAACCCACGTATGAGAGCAAATATCTGATAGTGTTGCCTTGTGTCTTATCACTCAGTGCAATCGCCCCCCGCTCTCTCTCTCACTGTGTGTGTGTGTGTGTGTGTGTGAGTGTGTGTGTATGGCCAGAACCTTGATGAATTCCTATATGCGTGTTCATCTGTGCAGTGTGTGAACTGAACATGTGTGAGGTGTGTGTATATTTGTGTATGCAAATGTGAGCACACATGCACAAGTGACTTGGCATCTCTCTTTCTCTCCCTTGCTTTCTCTCTCACTCTCTCTCTGTCTCCCTCTGAGACACTCTCTCTCTCTCTCTCTCTCTCTCTCTCTCTCTCTCTCTCTCACACTCCTTCTCTCTCTCTCTCTCTCTCTCTCTCTCTCACACACACTCCCTCAGCTTCTACCCATCATGTTCTCAGTTTTATTTTTGCCTCTAATCATGTTTTATTCCTTTCATCTAATCATTTACTTTTCCATACCTCCATTAGATTTTTTCCCTATCTATTTATCCATCCATTCCTACCTCTCCCATCCTTCTATACAATAATCTATACTTTTAATTTGCACCATCCATATTTTTTAGTTTATTGCTTTTACTCTATCCATCAATCCACTATGCAAATCATCCATCCATCCATCCATCCACCCATCCATACATCCATTCACCGATCCAACCCATCCACCCATCCATACCCATAATGCCTTAACATTTCAGCCAGCCATAAATCCTTCTGTTCAAACACAAAGTTGATCCATCCATCCTTTGATTAGTCAGTATCTAATATATAATCAGTCTCTTCACCCACCAAATCCAAACATACACCCACAACATTCATTCAGATGTAAATGCATGTATTTAAGAAAAATCTGTCTATCTACCAAAGAACAAATATTCAATCTATCCATCCACTCAGCAAGCCAGCCCTGTATTCATCCTTTCATCCATCCCTCCATCCATCTATTCATCCATCCATCTGAGCACATGGCCTAAACTTCTTTCATCCATCCTTCCATTCAGCAAATCTAAACATTTCTTCCATTCATTCATTCATCCATCTATCCATCCATCCATCTGAGCACCATAACCCAAACACCTTTCATCTATTTATTCATCCATCCATCCACCCATCCATCTGAGCACATAACCTAAACATCTTTCATCCATCCATCCATCCATCCATCCATCTGAGCACATAACCTAACATCTTTCACCCACCCATCCATCCATCCATCCATCCACCCAGCAAACCTAAACTTATCTTCAGGCCATCCATCCATCCATCCATCCTTCTATGACCCCCCTATGAGCCTATGCACAATGTCTATCAATTCACTCAGCACAAATCAAAGTACAACAAATTTAAGAGAATTACAAAACCATCATGTTAGCTATAAAGATATAAGTCTAAAATCTCATCTCAGCTTTAGAAGCTCTGTGAATTTCCCCCCAATTTCCCAAATGGCACTGCCATTCTTTTGTGCTAGCTTTGTGCTGGTTTGTGTCGTAAACATTTTCGTTTGTGCTATTAAGGTGTTTAAGTAGGGCAGTGGTGGCTTAGTGGTTAAGGTGACGGGTCACTGACCCAAAGGTCAGCGGTTCAATCCCCACTATCACCACTGTTGGGCCCTTGAGCAAGGCCCTTAACCCTCAATTGCTCAGTTGTATTAAAAAAAAAAAAAAAAAGATAATTGTAAGTCGCTCTGGATAAGAGCGTCTGCCAAATGCTGTAAATGTAAGTAATTATAAAATACATTTTCTGGCCTGTGACATCATTGGCCCCCCACCACGTCCAAATCACACCAAAGTGGTGTTAATCATTTGTGCTACGTTTGTGCTGGTTTGTGCTTTTGAAAGAAAGGATTTTGCAGATTTGAGTTTAGGTCATCAATCAAAAATTTAAAACACTCAACTGCCATTCAACACCCTTCACCACAACAACATTAGTTTACAACGACAGATTTCTGTTGAATGCCACAGAAGTGTTGATGTAAGAAAGTAATTTTTGTAAGACAGATCAGATATACAGAGCCTCAGTCCATCCTTTAAACTCAGAGCTGGAAATGCTGACACTACATGTCATATCAAGCTGTAACATGTGAAGATATGTGTTCATATCCCCTGCTGCTGTGTTTTGCTGTAACATTACACTGGTAACAAGCTCTTTATGAACAATGACATCCTGCTGATCAGAAAGCACACTCATCTTACATCAGTTGTTCTGTTTCTTTTGTAGAAGTCTCAGCTAAGGATTCGCTCGAAGTGATTTGAAACTAAAACATATTTGGAAATGCATGATCAACAGAGCTTGACCTCCGAGTAAGACCTCCAAGTAAGAGATACGGGTGAAGGGGGCTTCACGCAAGTGTGGAAGTTCCAGGCCATGGGAAGCTTTCACCTTCATGTTCCCACTCAGAAAGGCTGTGGGTGGGGAACCGCACCTAAAGTCCCCGAGAGTGGTTCCCCATAGGGATGACATCATCTTTTTAGGTCCAGGTGGAGGCCTCTAGTTGAGTGGACTGTATTCTCAGGTATTGTGTTAAAATCAAAAGATAAAACAGAAGGTGATTCCCTGCTGAAAGTCCACATTCCTCCAGACTGGCAAAGTTATGTAACTGTTTTTCTATGTTTGTGTCTGTGTGTGCATAGGAGTGCATGTTTATTGTCTGTTTTGTGATGTTGTTTATGTCTGCATGTCTGTCAGTAAAGCATGAGTGACTGTCTGTGCGCTTGAGCTGCTTGTTCTGTTTCTTCTTTAGAGTGAGTGAGTCGTCATGAGTCACAGGCCTTCCCCCGGCATGATTACTTGGCTGTGTCAGTGGCTGAGTGTGTGTGGGTCCTGGAAACACTTCAGAGACCTCTGCGCTGTGTGTGTGTGTGTGTGTGTGTGTGTGTGTGTGTGTGTGTGTGTGTGAACACACGTGAGGGGTTTGTGTATGTTTGTGTTTGTGAGAAAGTGAGTGTTCTCTCAGTGAGGGGTCTCACCCACACACATCTGTATCACAACCACTTTATTATATTTACTGATTAGTAACAGTCGTGAAGGAATTTACACACAATACAATCATTTTATCTTCTGTAACAAACTGCCCAGTGTGGTTTATTTTTTCATCTCTTTTTCTGTCTACCTGTCATGCCTACCCCTATTCATTTATACTTCAATCAAACCATCCATCCCTCTACTCATTTATCTATACATCAGTCAATCTATCCATGCCTTCCTCAATTCATTGTACATCCAGCAACCTATCCATCCCTCTAGTCATTTATCTTTACATCCTCCCCTCTATTTATTTATACATCCAGCAACCCATCCATCCATCTAGCCTGCCAGCCAGCCAGCCAGCCATTGTCCATCTATTATCTATCAATCCATCCATCCATCCATCCATCCATCCAATCATCCATTCTGTCATTCATTAAACATTCTTTGTATCCCATCCATCCAGCCAACCATCCATCCATCCAGCCTGCCAACCATCCATCCATCCATCCATCCATCCATCTATCCAACCATCCATCCAGGCTGCCAACCATCCATCCATGGACCATCCATCAATCAACACATAAAGAAATTTTGTATGAACATAATGACAACAAAGACTTTTGAATCTTGAATCTCTCCATCCAGTCTGCCAACCATCCATCCGTCCAGCCTGCCAGCCATTGTCAACCTGACATTTATCCAACATTCCTTGTACCCCATCCATTCATTGTCCAGCCATTGTCCTCCGTATTCATTTTTTTCTTACCATCATTTATCTGTTTATTCGTCTACCAATCTACCCATCTCTTCTATTACCAAACTTAATTTTACTCCATCTTCATCTACGGACTAAGCCTCTTTTTTTCATCCATCCATCTGTCCATCTGTCCATCCATATATCCATCCATCTATCTGTCCATCCATCCATCCAACTATCCACATTCTTTCATCTAACCAACTACACATTTCATCCAATAATTTATCCTACATTTTACTGCATCAATTCAACTACCCTTCCCATCTGTCCATTTATTCATCTAGCCATCCATCCATTTATCCACACATTCATTCATTTTTCAATGCAGCCAACCGTCTGCAACCAATCTCTTCTGTGGTTGTTTCTTCCATTCATCCAACTAACCTTCTCTTCAGTCCATCCTTGCATTTCATTTCTTCTGTTGAGCTACTTTTTTCTTTCATCAAATTTATCAAAATTTTCCCTTCCTCCCTTCCTCCATCCCTCCCTCCATGCAGCTTAAAGAGGAGACTGTAAGAGCTGTACACCCAGTTAATGATACAAGCTGTTCTTAATTAAGTCCGACTCAAATATGTACAAAAAGATAACTGCACACTCATGTGGCATGGTCGGTGAATCAACCGCAGCTGTGGGACTTGCTAATCAGTAACAGAGTTTATAAGAACTAAGATTCTGCTAATCCCAGAGCAGCCCTTGACGTATTATGTCTATACATAATTATATAAGTGGGAGGTCATGTGATTTGTAGACAGGCAGAGTTCATTTGAGATGCTCTATAATTAGGGTTCATATGAATCACCAAAATCATTAAATTTGAAATGCAAAAAAAATGTTAATAAATAAATAAATAAATAAATAATAACATTGATGAGTAATTAAACAAGATGAGTAGTTGTTATCCATGATCCCAGATGGAGATCAGTAATGTATGCTAGATTGAGGGATAAATAGAAACTGTTGGTAGAGGACTGGTGACTCAGGAAGGATCATGGGAGAGAGAGTAGGGAAAAATCTAAAAGGTGGCTTGAAAAGTATGTGGTTTGGGTGGATATATTTATTTATTTTAACTGAACATGGGGGATTAAAGAGTGTTCAGTGTGTTCACATGAAGTGAGCAATATGTGCAGTTAATCCTCACACACTCTGGTTTTATAACTATCATTATTATTACTGGAAAGAATGTGGAAATTCTTACAAAACACCTCACACACATACAACCTCCAGAATATCTCTGTAAACTGATCAAGGCTTACACATAACAGAGATGACAAAGTACCTTCACTTGTTTGTGACTAACGTCGTGCTGACAAGGTGAACCTGTCAAATGAAGTCTGACAGACAGCAGAGAGAACATGTCAGTGCCTCGCTAATGAACGAGCTGTAGTAATGTTTACACTCTTCAAGTGGTAATTTTGTTCTTTTGCTTTGTTTAGGTAATGACTGTAAAGCCAGTTTGTCTTGTCAAGACATGCAGTCTTAGACTGTGGAGCATTTGTAGAGGGGGAAAATACATGCAGCAAATTTCCTCCATGAGTGAATAACAGAACTGTGAGAAGAGAAAACCTCCACCAGGACTTCGCTTGTAATAAAGGTAGAAATTAAATAACTTATAAGAAAGTGCATCATAGTCAAGACCACCTTTATCAAGTTCAAGACCAAGTCCAAAGAGGTTTAAGTCCAAATCAAGACAGAGTCCAAAGAGAATTGAGTTCAGTTCAAGACTCTGTATAAAAGGTTTAGAGTCCAAGGCAAGACCAAGTCCAAAATTTTTAAGTTCAAGTCAAGTCAATACTGGTTCCAAAGAGGTATGAGTCCAAATTAAAACCAAGTCCAAAGAGGTTTACATCCAAGTCAAGACTGGTTCCAAAGAGGTATAAGTCCAAGTCAAACCTGAGTCCAGAGAGGTTTAAGTTCAAGTCAACACTGAGTCCAAAGAGGTTTAAGTCCATGTCAAGACAAAGTCCAAAGAGATTTAAGTCCAAGTCACCTCTGGGTCAAAATAGGTTTAAGTCCAAAGAGGACTGAGTTCAATCTAAGCCTGAGTATAAAAAGTTTAGAGTCCAAGTCAAGACCAAGTCCAAAGAGGTTAGTATCCAAGTCAGGACTGAGTCTGAAGAGGTTCAAGTCCAAGTCAAGACTGAGTCCTAACAGGGTTCATATCCAAGGGAAAAATGAATAATAGGAGGTTCAAGTCCATGTGAAGACCAAGCCCAAAGAAATTTGAGCCCAAATCTAGACTGAGTCCAAAGAGGCGCAAGTCTAGGTTAAGATCAAATCTAAAGAGGTTTAAGCCCAAGTCAAGACTGAATCCAAAGAGTTTTGAGCAAAAGTCAAACCTGAGTCCAAATTAAAAAGACAGCAAAAAATTGGAATCCTATTTAAGACCAATTACTTGTGAAGCTTGCTTTATGTGATTCTTTTTTGAAGGGGGAGTTACTGGACCATATATTTGACCATATATATACAAGACCAGAATATTTGGTGAATCCAACAACCCCTTGTTAACCCCTTTTCAATGTGTTTTAAGATATCAGCCACCCTTGTTTCCCTGGGAAGTAGAACCCTCAAATGTTCCTGCGGTAGATCCGAAGTGGCCAGCTGTGGGAGACTGCACATGTACAACTACGAGTGGTTAAAAAGCAAAAAAGATTTGCAGATCGCCACCGTCGTCCTAATCCCATCTACCGGCAGGGGCAACGGGTCTGTAACACCTGCTTCCAGTGATGTCTCTTTACACACACTCCCTAGCCACACACACTAAACTCTGACACTTTGGTGATGCTCCCTGGACCTCCTGAATATTGAAAGCACCTAAACTGTTAATTGATCTGTGTATTTAAATCCTGGCTTCTTGTTCCTCTTGTTCCTCGTGAGGTATTGAGTTTGTCTTACTGAGCCTTGGTTTCTGCACTTTACTGGTTCTCCTGTGATACCTCTTGCTGGACATCATTTGAACTGACTACTGATTTCTGGATTATGATTTAGTACGTTTGCTGATTATTAATACACTCCTTATTCTGCATTTGGTATTTTGAGTCTCATCATTAAAACTTACTTAAATAGCATGTACATTTGATAGGTTAGGTCAAATTGAGCACTGCAAGGCATTACTCATTTCAGATATGATGATTACACTATTTGACCTAACATAGGTTAGGGTCAAGCCCAGTGATGGAGTCCTGATGAGGAAGTGGAGACCCCCAGATGTTCCAGCTTCTGAAGACTGGGTGACTATACACCAGATTGTTAGTCCAAAGGCGTATCGTCCTGAGGATTTTGGATTGAGGAAAAAAGGTTCCTTTTCATAAAGGCTCTGATCGATTTCTTCAAATTGTTCAGTCAGGCCAGTGTGACCTTTTTAAGTTATGTTGTTGGTCATGGGCAGAAGGTACCCATTATAGCATAGGTCCAGAATATTGTAGAAAGTTTCTACAGAAAGTTTTGCAAGAAGCATACTGACGTCACTGCTCCAGTGACAGATCTGTTGGTTGCAGATGCCAGAGATGTTGGTGCAGGTGCTGTAGTGATACAGTTCGATGACAGTGGTGTTGAACATCCTGTTAGCCTGTTATTTTTCAAAGAAATTTGATGTTCACCCCACAAACTATCCAACTGTCAAAAAACAGACATTTGCTCTAATTCTAGCAATGCAGCATAGAAGTATAGCTATCCTCTTCCACTCAACCTATACCAGTATATACCAACCACAACCCATTGATATTCCTACACAAAATGAAAAGCAAGAATAGAAGGTTGCTGGGTTGGAGTTTAATGTTGCAAGAGTATCTTAGAAGCTACCTATGCATCATCACTACATCACAATAGATATATGCTCGTTACGTTAGATTTGTCATAGTGGTTACACACATGTCAGTTATGTTAGTGATGATGGGGCTTGAACCCCCAACCTTCGGATCAGTTATCCAACACCCTACTATATTTTATTATATTATTATTAATATATTATTATTATTATTGTTGTTGTTGTTGTTTTGTTGTCGTTGTTATCATTGTTGCTGGGTGATGCGGCAAGAAAGCCTGGGTTTGATTCCTGGGCTCCGGTCGTTTCTGTGTGGAGTTTGCATGATCTACCCTTGCTTGCTTGGGTTTCCTCTGGGTACTCTGGTTTCCTCCCCCAGTCCAAAGACTTGCACAGTAGGCTAATTGGTTGTTCCAAATCACCTCTTGGTGAGGGTGTGACTGTGAATGGTTGTGTGAGTGTTGACCCTGTGATGGCCTGACGAGCTGTCCAGGGTATACGCCGCCCTCGCCCAGGGTCCCCGTGACCCTAATTAGGATTAAGTATGTATTTAGTAACATACAAGATAATTGAATAAATAAATTATTATTATTATTATTATTTAATAAATGAATGAATGTAAGCCATCCTAAATTCAAAGACAGCTTCAAGACACTAGTGAAAGTTTTAGACAAAATTATGCAAAATATTTTTTGAATTTTTTATATTTCTTTTACCAGAAAATTCTTCCACTACTTTTAGATACAAGAAAAATAAAATAATTATAATTTAATTAAATTCTTTAGCAAATAAAAAGGTTTGAAACTGATTTGGAAAATATTTGTATTTATTTGTTTGTTTGTTTGTTTGGTGTCAGAAAAGAAAATGTTGATGTTCATGCCATCTCTGCTTTAACTTTACTGTATTATTACACTGTATTTATTTTAGTTTTAGTACAACTTGTTTTAAATATTATATTTAAATAAATAGAAAAATGTAAATGTTAGTAACCATAATAATAATTACTATTATTTATTATAAAATCTTTATTATTTTGGTTGACGGTTCGTCTACTTCTGCTTTATCCTTTATTAGGGTCACAGAGAGGCTGGAGCCAATCTCAGCCCACTGTGGGTGAAGGCTGGGTACACCCTGAACAGTTTGCCATACCACACACTCAACCATTCCCATGGGGAACATGCCAATTCCACACAGATATGCCCTCGTCGCGTATGAGGCTCGAACTCAGAACCCTCTTGCTGTGAGACTACACCACTGTGTGGTCCTAATTATTACTTTATTATTTTTATATTTTATTCTATTTTTGCTTTCACATTATACATTATAAGCCTATTTCATGAAACACACATCTCTTTAAACAGTTAAAAAAAATAAATTTTGTAATCCTGCGATGGCCTGGCGAGCTGTCCAGGGTGTAATCTGCCCTCGCCCAGAGTCGGCTGAGATGGGCGCCAGCCTCCCCACGACCCTAATTAGGAATAAGCGGTTCAGAAAATGACATGACATGACATGACAAATTTTGTAATCATTTTCTGTTTACTCCACTACAGATTTTTTTTAATTAAAGTGTATTTCTGGGGAAATAAAACAATCTATTTTAAGTACATGATCGTTCTGGCTGAAAGTACATGATCTATTTCAGCTGTGAACTTTCGACCTGGAGGAACCTGAAATCAGTTAAAGAGGAAAAGTTTAATTCTTTAAATCAGTTTTCAGATCATTCTGTGCTGAAACTGCTGCTATTTTATTGAACTACTCGTTGATTTCTATCTGTGAGGCGTTTAGAGGCCTCATGAGACCAGAGTGCGGTGAGTCACTGAGACTCCTCACTTGAGCCGTCCCCGCCTTCCACCTCGCTGCTGATTAACGGGAACTGGGATGTGTTTTTATTTCCCCATTTCACCAAGAGCAAAGCGCGGAGGCGGCCCTCAAGAGTAAGGGTTTGTGTTTGCCTGTGTGTGTGTGTGTGTGTGTGTCAGAGGCTGGGCAGGTCTGTGCCTAATTATCACTTTTTTGGCTTGTAAAGAAATGCTCTAGAAAAGAGAGTGCAGGGTACAGACAGTGCATCTGTGTTTTCTAGTACACAACATTGGTGCTCGTGTGTGTGTGTGTGTATGGGTGTGTGCGTGTGTGAGAGTGTATGTGTGTGTATATGTTTATGTATATATGTACATCTCTGTGTGTGTGTCTGAGTGTGTGCGTATGTATGCATTTGAGTGTGTGTGTGCATGTATGTATATCTGTGAGTGTGTATGTATGTGTATGCATGTATGTATGTGTATCTGTGTGTGTAAATGTATGTCTGTGTATGTATGTATATCTGTGTGTATGTACGTATATGTTTGTGTGTGTATGTGTATGTATATCTGTGTGAGTGTGTAGGTATGTATGTTTGTGTGTATGTGTATGCACGTATGTATGTATATCTGTGTGTGTAAATGTATATGCCTATGTGTATGCACGTATGTATGTATGTGTGTGCAAGTGTGTATGTACATATATGTTTGTGTTTGTGTGTGTGTATGTTTATCTGTGTATGTGTGTGTGTATGTATATCTGTGTATGTGTGTATGTATGTGTATGTATATCTGTATGTGTGTATGTATATCTGTATGTGTGTATGTATGTATGTTTGTGTGTATGTATGTATGTGTATCTGTGTGTGTAAATGTATTTGTCTATGTGTATGTATATCTGTGTGTGTGTGTGTATATGTGAGTATGTATGTGTGTGTGAACGTATGTGTGTCTGTGTGTATGTATGTATGTTTGTGTGTATGTATGTATATCTGTGTATGAGTGTGTGTGTGTGTGTGTGTGTATATGTGAGAGTATGTATGTATGTGTGTGTGTGTGTGTGTGTGTGTGTGAGAATGTATGTGTGTCTGTGTGTATGTATGTATATCTGTGTGTGTAAGTGTGAGTGAGTGTGTGTGATTGTGTTGGAAACATTATTCTGCAGCCTTGAACTTTCCACATGTCTGTTTTGAAGGAGTGGTGATAAGGATGATCTCATCTTAACATCTTAAATTGTACTGCACTGCTGTGGAATCCTTCATTCTGATTGTTTCTGAGGGCGTTGATTCATTTTCTGTATCATCAGCTCTGACAGTAGAGCAGCTGTAAATCACAGGTTTAAATTAATATTCATATTTATAATAATGCGCGCAGGCATCACGGTGGCGTAGTGGTTAGCATGTTCACCTCACACCAAGAAGGTCCTGGGTGGGAGTTTCTGTGTGGAGTTTGCATGATCTTCTCCAGAGTTTGTGTGGGTTTCCTCTGGGTACTTTAATTTCCTCCGACAGTCTAAACATATGCGCAGTAGGTTAATTAGCTTTTCCAAATTGCCCCTGAGTGTGAGTGTAAATGATGGCATATGTGTTGGATTTGTGAGCTGTTCATGGTGTACCCCACCTTCACCCAGAGTCAGTTGAGATAGGTACCAGCCTCCGTGTGATCCTAGGAGGATTAAGCGGTTCAGCAAATGAATGATTGACTGAAGGTTCCAGGATGTGAAAGTGTAGGAGTGGAATTTAGCCTCTTTATTTCAAGTAAGAAAAAAAACATCCTGGGGAAGTAATACTGTTTCCAGCTGCCATAAGCAGCATATGCATATGCAGATGTCATAAATGATAACTTATTCTGGAACAGGTCCACAATACAACATGCACCTCCAAACAGATAAAAAGCATCATGTCCGAGTCTTTACTTGATAAAAGTTTGTAATTGATAAACATTGCTGTAGAATAAAAGAATGAAAACACTTCAGTGCATGCTTCACTGGAAAAAGAAAAACTATGTGGTCAGGCATTTTATTCTTATCACTCAGATTTGCTGAACCGCTTAAATATACTCAGCCAACACCAGGCATAGGTGGGGTACACCCTGAACAGCTCGCCAGACCATCGCAGGGCAACACCTACAACCACTCACACTCATTCATAGGAGCAATTTGGAACAGCCAGTCCCTAATGTGCATGTTTTTGGACTGTGGGAGGAAACTGGAGTACCTGGAGGAAACCCACACAAGCATGGGGAGGACATGCAGACTCCATACGAAAATGCCAGAGCCCAGGAATAATACCCAGGACCTTCTTCCTGTGAGGTGGACATGCTGATCACTGCACCACTGTACCACCTTGTGTTTTACTGCTTCACTTTATATTTATTCTCATCAGTAACTGGTGAAAGGTTTATACAGGATTCATCACTGACTCACCTTTACTTCCCAGCTGTTTAGCTTTCTTTTTTTTTTGGATTGCTTTGGATTTTTCCTTATTTGTAAATCTGCCCTGGTTAGCACCTCAGTGTCTCATCAGCAGACTTGACACTCTGGTCAGACCAGACACCATTATGTTGGTCTCATCTTCCATGCGGCCTTCTCTGTTAAATCTTTCCACCATCACACCAGCTATTTTGGTCAGACAAACACAGCGGTGTGGGTGGAGTCGTCCGGTCCATGCTTTCCCCCCAAAGACTTGGAAAACAAACGCGAAAGCACAAGGGAGACACTGCCGTGTATGCACCGGGTGAAAGCAGACATGGTTTTCCATCCACATTGTGAAGAGGGTGGAAATTACCCAACATGCTCCCAGAGGACAGGAGATAAAACAACAATACATGAAAAGGTCAGCTGCTGGGAGAAACTGTAATCTGGGTTATTTAAAGATGTTTACTTAGCGGCTAATGTTAGCTTACTGAGACGCGGAGAGCCACGCGTGCAAACAACACCCATCAGCCAAACAGCCACATCTTCACTACTCATTTGGTTTATTGTGTTTTGTGTGTGTGTGTGTGTGTGTGTATTCTTTTACTGAAACTCTGTACATTGGATTCTACCATAAAAATGCCAAGCAGCCAATCATGTGACAGCACTGATGTTCACATCACACAGGGAAGATTGCAGTGGTAGTTCTGACTTCACATGTGGAATCATGGCTCTGTTGTTGAAGTTTGGGAGGAAAGGATTTTACAAAGTGTTCATCTTTTAAGATTTTCATACAAAACACTTTGTAATTTACAGAGAGTGGTGCAAACCCCCCCCCCAAAAAAAAATAAAAATAAAAATAAAAATAACAGCACCTTTTCCATGAGAGAGGTCCGAGGAGAACAGTTAGAGCTATGGGGTACTTGCTGACAGGAAGGCTACAGAAACACAAATAACCACTCTTTACATCCGTGATGAACAGAAAAGCATCTCAAGAGATCACAAACACAGATCAGAAGTGTTCAATACTCCTGTCTGTCTTTATTGGCCATGTTTTCTCTCTCTCTCTCTCTCTCTCTCTCTCTCTCTCTCTCTATAGGGCTAAGTGTGTGTGGGTGTGTGTGTGTGTGTCTATAACTGTCTGCCACAGTTTAACAGCCAGGTGTGCTTAGCAGAATGATAACACA
>JAQMYF010000009.1:6686656-6696667 GCA_030014195.1 Neosilurus mollespiculum
TGGTCAGGTCGAGGCTCCGCAACATTAATATGGCAATAAAATAAAGTCAGCTGATGACCTGAATGAGCAGGTTATCACATTTTTTTCCCTGATGGCACGGACATAAAATGGGGACTTAAATAATGACAATTAGATGCTGTGCGCAAGGCTTAAGGAGGAACAACAACATATTTATGTGTGTGACTTTTTTGTTGGCCGGGCAGTGTATGTATATATCACCTGTTCTGAATAGCTCCAGAGTCTGCAACACTACTAATCAAGAGGCACCATCAAGCAAGCAACACCATAAAGATCAAGGAGCTGCCTGAGCAGATCAGGAACAAAGTTGTGGAGATGTAGTTATGTACACTCAAGTTTTGTGGGGTTTTTTTTTTTTGCTATTCCTTGTTGACAATAGCAAGTATTTTGCAGATTTAAGGTTGCTGACATGTTGTGTTAACTGACTGTTAACCCCCCCCCCCAACCCCCACCCCAAATAGAGTGCATACTTGCTCATGTATCCAGTGAGAATGAGAATAATAAAACATCTGCCAGTTTGTTTAAGCCAATTTTCATATAAAATTTGCTAACGTCAACATCTCAGATGTAGTTGCCAAGAATTTGCTGGTGATAAAAATCATTTCTCGAGTCATGGTCATTTTTATGAAACATACCATGATTTCACTGAAATGGTTTTGTAACCACAAATGACAAAAATGTTTTTCTAGATCTGATGCCAACTAAGAGTGCAGTGACATCAATTATCATCTGATGAAACTCAGAGTAATCCAGAGTTGTTTGCCTGCCAGCTCACAGACAAACACTATTTCTTTTTTGGTAATATATAGTACTCTGCAATGTGCAAAAGTACTAACGACTTCAAAGTTGTTTAAAATGATGTAATTCAACATTTTGTACATTTATTTTATTTTTTTTTAAAGTGCAACAAGAATAAGTAAATTAAAGAAAGTCTGTGTTTGGCATGGTAACATGATAACCTTTGCATTAAAAAAAAAAAAATCAGTAGTCTCAGGTAGACTTTGTGCAATTTTAGAAAGGTCTAAAAGTTCTATTTAAAAAAATGATATTTAAATATTTAAGACTTTCTGGGCTAAGAATCACCAGAGGAGTAGCACTGCCTTTCTGGACCCTGCAACCCCTTGTATGAGTGTAACTGTGAATGCTTTTTACCTCCACCAATGAGGTTGTTTTAACTTCAATTTGTTTTCCGTGTGTTTGTTAACAGAATTACACAAAAAGTTACTTGCCCTTGTTCATGAAATTTCTAACAGCGGCGGGGCTTTAGACGAGGAAGGCTCCAATAGAATTTGCAGACAAGCTGGATCAAATTCTGGATAAAGAAACTGGATAAGGGATTTATTTAAATTGTGGGATGGTTTTGGTGTGTGGGTTGTTTTTTTTTTTTTTTTTTTTTGGTATTACAGCAAGCCCAACAGAGGGTGCTGTGTAATCTGTTATTCTTTTGGCTTGGTGAGGGTTTGCAGTTCAGGCAAATTAGCTGTTTTAATTGCTGTGCGAGTGAATGGTTGTGTGTATTGCCCAGCGATGGTCTGGCAAGCTCTTCAGGGTGTACCCCACTTTCGCCCGGTGTTGCCTGAGATATGGATGAATGGATGGATTTTCAGACACTTACTCACTCAGTTGCCAAACCACTTAATCCTATCAGGGTAGCATGGAGGCTGGAGCCTTTGTCAGGCTGGTGCCTATCTCAGCCAATACCTGCTGAAGGCAGGGTACACCCTAAGCAGCTTGCCAGTCCATCCCAGGGCCAACACACACAATCATTCATACTTATACCTAGGGGTAATTAAGAACAGCCGTTTAGCCTAATGTGCTTGTCTTTGTTCTGTAGGAGGAAACCAGAGTACCTAAAGGAAACCCACAAAAGCACGGGGAGAACATGCAAACTCCTCACAGAAACGCCTTAGCCAAACTGAATAATGTTCATACATCCGAAAAATATTTGTAAAGAAAGTTGAGTATGACAAAAAAAGTTTCCTTTTTCTGAATTGCCAGGTTTTTGGGTTAGTTTCAGGTATTTTCAGTGTATTTTGTGATATTGAATGTATGTTGTGGAGGTGTGGAGGAAAACTGTAGATAGATTAAAGCATAGAGTCACCTGTGATCGCCTCCACACTTCACTTTCTTTCAGATGTTGTTGTTATTCATGTCGTGATTAATATGTCTCCTAAATATTTATGAGTTTTTAATGTTTGATGTCTCCTTTAAAGACCACTGCAGTCACATTTTCTCCAGAATAAAAACTTTCACTCTAAGCAAAGAGTAGACGCTTTGTAAACCTTTGGCAGATGTGTGTTTTTTCTAGCTGTATAAACGTCTGGGTTCTCTGCAGCTCTGTGTGTATCTGTGACAGGAGTGCATCCTAAACAGGCCTGAACTGAACACAACACACACATCAGTCTGTCTCACTCTGATCACTGCAACATAAACCTGGTAATCATTTGAGCTGGAGCCTGCGCTCAGCGCACGGGGAACACGATGACTGATTTATATGTATCTTTCAGCATGTACATATTAATGCAAACACACACACACACACACACACACACTATGATTCTTTTTAAAATCATGTTCTCTTTTGCAAACACACACCCACACACACACACACACACACACAAATACTTCACAGTACATACATAGACAGGCATACAGACAGATAGACACACACACACACACACACACACACACACGTGCACATGTGCGTACACACAAAGACATATTTACTTTTCATCTTTTCTGTGAGCTTCTAGTCTGTTATGCAGATATTTAGATATTGTGTGTGTGTGTGTGTGTGTGTGTGTGTGGTGCCTCCCTGCCTGCAGGCCTGAACTGTGTGAGTTGTCACACACCTGTGCTTTATAACACACAGTGGAACAGTAGCTCCAGCCCTGAGGGTATGATCGAGGCATTTTTCAGCTTTATAATCATTTTCACTTTATCCAAGGAAATGAGACGCAAACGACCATCTTGGAATGGAGTGGTTTTCCTTCATTCTTTTCCCCCCTTTTGCATGTGTGTGTGTTTGTGTGTGTGTTCGCGCGTGCGTGTGTGTGTGTTAGTGCTTTTCACTCTCCCATGCTTTAACTGTTTACACCAATCTGCTATGTTACTTTTATTTACATACAGCAAGCATTTTAACGGCATGTATACTTTCCATAGAATACGTTTTAAATTATATCGAAAAACCTGGGGACACCTAAATGATGTGTGACGTGCTGATGAGTCAACTGAAAGAAAATGATGTTAAAAATGAAACTGCAGCATGTAAGGAACTTCATTTACATATACATCAGATTATCAAGTAAGTAATAACACACTGTGGGGTTTGGGGTTATTGGAAATTAATCAACAGCACTAACTGTTACTCAGTTACTCAGAGTGTATTATTTTACAATAAGAGCACATCCTGACATGTTTTATTTCTTTTCCACGATATCATATACTTTATATATTTCCCAAACATTTTAAAATCATATAGAGCAAGTACCTCACTCTGTATTTACACATTATTTAAGTTTTCACTGTTTTTTGTAAAGTAGACATTCTATGTTTTTGCTCAAGTAGTTGCCAAGTCTTTTGTTATCTGCACTGATTATTTTGTTTGTGTGTTTGTTTTTATTTGGATTTTAACTTTGACTTCGTCAAAGCCCCTGATACTTTGATTGCGCCTGGCCTGATACTTTACTGACATTAATGCCTCTGATTTTACCTACTGTCCTAGATTTATTCACCTTGAAGCCTGCAACAAATTCTCCACTGTATTTACCTCCATATCATCCAGTATCCACAGAGCACTTGCCTTGGGCCCTGAGTTGGGACAGGGCCCCCAGCAGACAGCTGATGGAGCTGTAATGCACATTACTGTACTGTAATACACAGTTATGAGACCAGGTTTGCTGTAAACTGCAGCGATCAAAGCAATGTTGGTATACGACATAAAGGAGCCCCCCACTCTTTGTTGACAGAGTCAAAGAGTCTGCAGCAATGCCTGCCGGTGCTGGCAAGTGGCAGCAAAATGATGTGATGTGGCTGAGTAGTGTATGTAGTGGAGCGGCATAATTGATTGCAAATAAACACAAATATTAAACATGTACACCCTTCAGGAAGCACAAAAAGTGCCAGCATGAAGAGGAGGAGAAAAAACCCCGAGATAGTAGTGAGCGACAAACACGTAACAAGCAACACTGGTAAGTTCTCATTCAATCACTTGCCAAACCTATTAGGGTGGCAGGGAGGCCTATTTCAGCTGACACGGGGGGGATGGCAGGGTACACCCTGAACAGCTCGCCAGACCATTGCAGGGCCAACACACACAACCATTCACACCCACATTAACACCTAGGGGCAATTTGGAACAGCCACTTAGCCCAATGTGCATATCATTGGACTGTGGAGGAAACTGGAGTACCTGGAGGAAACCCACACAAGCACAAGGAGAACATGCAAACTCCGCACAGAGATGCCCTTACTGAGCAAGTAACTCGAACCCAGGACTTTCTTGTTGGACCTTCTACCACTATACCACTGTGTGTCAGTAGCCAGTTTGATGTTATTTCTATTGCTAGCAATTCAGTAGAGTGGCTACACTGTACAATCTGTTGTTGCACAAACTGTAAGTTAGATGTTGTTATGTACTTGTACAAGTGTGCAGAAGTTAAATAAAAACTGGGAATTTGTTGAACAATTGCTGTTGATTAAGGATGGCACGTCTAAAAACTCACACTGAACAAATGAATCATATGAAGCGCGAGCAAATGGGGAAAATCAGATAACAGGACTCCTATATGCTGACGACCTGTCCAAACATACAAAACATGACAATACTTTCACTCACACTAATTTTGGACTGCAAATGTCTTATGTTAAGACTGAAACAATGGCCTTAATGTTGATGAGGAAGTGAAAAGTAAAGAATACCTCCTTTGCCATGGTGATAACAAGATAAAAAAAATGTGCGTAGCTTTAAATACCTTGGATATACCATCATAAAACTAGATAAGATGTACAATGATGGACAAATCAGGCTTCTTGCAACTGCTCGATTGAATTTCTCCTACCAGTAGCTGATGATTGTTAATTTCATGCTTACTACATTATAGCTTCTTAGTTACTGTATACTGTATTAATGTATAAGTGATAGCTATAATCTAGCATCTATGTCATATAGAAATACAGTATATTAATATAGAGCTCTGTTATGGTGCAATTTCCCCAGTGTGGGAAGTGATAAGCTGTTGTCAGAAAAACTATTTTATTATATTTTTGTGTTTTATCTGTAAGATGAGTATTTGAAAATATGAAACATCAGTAGGTCAGAGGTCAATATGCTGATAGTAAACAATAACTATTCATAATGGGGAGGGGGTGTGGGGAGAGGGGGTGGTTGTGTCTTGACGGGTTAAAGAGGGGCCCCCATGTTCTTCTTTTCCTAAGGCCCCCAAAGTCCCTAGAAACAGCTCTGTGCAGCCATGACCATTTAAATTTTATATCTTTTATAAAACCGTTAAAAAGCAGTGCAGATAAAGTAAGTAGTAGCTGTAGATTGAAAACAGATGTAATGCTACCTACAAAAACAGGTACCTGGGTGTAAATTTACAGCAACAACAACAAAAAAAAAAAACTACTGCTATTTCTAACTGATCCCAAAGTGGAAAACAAACTCAGCAACCCGGGTTGTTGTGGAAGTGAGGGAGGGAGTGTCTCGCGCAAGAACAAATACAGCACGTCAATCTCACACAACTTGACTTTACTGCCATACGACGAGAGAGAGAGAGAGAGAGAGAGAGAGAGAGAGAGAGAGAGAGAGGGTGGAGAAGTGCCACTTTTATTTTCAGGAAGGAAACACATCTGTGGAACAGTAACCAGTAACAGATGAAAAAGCGGAATCCATGTTGGGAACTGTTAAACATAGACAACCAGTGTTCCTCAAACACACACACATGCACACACACACACACACACACACACACACACACACACACACATCCTTTTGTGTCTCTTCCCTACAGTTTCTAGCAACAGGTTCTGTAATAAAGTGGTGTATTCGTGAAAAACATATGTTTACACATAAAAAGAAAGAGGCAGAAAGGATGAACATGCATCATGCATCTCCACAGCTGGGTCAAATCCACAGAAGGACAACATGTTTACATCTCTGTCGACATCAAGCGCAGTAAACACAATACCCAAGCAGAAATAAATTCCCTCTAAGGTGGTACAGCTTGCCATGCAATATGGTACCATACTTATATCGGTAAGGCTCATGAAAACCACCACACCCAGTTTCAGAATTTGAAAAATTATGTTTTGCTAACTGGAATTCAATACTTTTTATGAAGAAAATAAGAGTTTTGAGGATTCATGTCCAAAAAAAGCTGTCATTCAAAGACCCAAAGTTTTTCTGTGGTGGGTCCTTGAATAAAGGTGTGTCAGAAGTGTTTTTTTGGCACTGTCACTTATGTTATTGACCTACTTAACCTTGTTTAAAGCAGCCCAATCAGAAATAAATTAATAGTGTAGCAAGTTTAAACCTGTTTTCCACTAACATAACATTCCTAATGTTAAAGTAGTATAAATACAAGCTGCCTGAACCTCATTTGGGTCATGTGCCAGACCTCAGAAGAGGCGTAAATGACATGCTTAAACCGTACGCTGCTAACCTTGTGAGGTGATTGTTCACCAGCATGAAATATATTCCTAGACTCTTATTTTGGATTACTTTTTTTAACATAAGACTAGTGTGGAATTAGATTGAGTCTAAGAGCATTGAATTATTTTAATTTATAAGTATGATATGGATTATAGCATGTCAACAGTGTAAATGACACAATATCATTGACATTTTTATCAGCCCTGCCAATGTAACATAGGTTGCAGCAAGATTAGGAAATTTAGTAGGTGCTTATAAGTAAACATATAGTGTACATGGAAACTTTACAAATTAATTAATGATTGGTCTAAATACCCAAAACCATGTATAAACGTAAAAAATACTTGTGGACATAAATAAAAAATGAAACTGTGAGGAATTGGGTCATTTCTATGGGCTGTTACAGGAGAAATATTAGTGACAGACCCATAAATATATACATTATTTTATCATTTAATATACTATATTTACGGTGTATATATATCATCCACATGATGCCTCATGCCAACTGTATGACCCTGCTATGAGTTACTGTGGTATTTTATGACTTTCATATTCAATAACAGCTCATAGACAACACTGTTGTGGTTTTCCTGTGGCCCTTTATAGTGAGTAGTATTCTTTTTATGTCTATATTTACTACTACAGCAGTTTTAATAAACTAAAGTCACTGTGTATAATCATACAGCCATGATGGTATAATTTGTATGGTAGTATTTGCAGGTCAATGTTATTTGAAGGATGATATCAGTGCTCTGTTCTGATTGGTCAGATGGTGTTGATAATTTTTCTAAAATGGCAGTCCAGTTAATTAAATAAATAAATGCTAATTTCCAGCTGCAAGGTTTATACTACTACAGTAACATTTCTATGGTTTATACAAGGACAAAAAGATGTAAAAACATGTAAAAACATGACCTCAGTCATCCCAGCAATGGACTCTTCTCTTTTCTTGCGGTCAGGGAAACGTTTCCCTCCTTGAAAGCAAACCCTGAGTGAATGAGGAGGAGCTTCTCCCCGCAGGCCATTCGGGCCCTCAACCAGATCACCTAGTACCTGGACTTTGTAGGCCTACCCTACACATGAACATTACATTCTACCTCAGATGATTGTTGCACACACAAATTGCACTCTCTATACACCTTACACTGCACACACAACAACCACACTCATTGAACATCTTTGTGTGCATATTGCACCAACACTTTACACATTACTTATCGTCACAACATTTATATTTTATATTTTTATATTTATATTCAACTTTTAACTTCTTGTTCTTGTTCATGTTCTTCAAATAGTTATTGTTATAATTGTTATTGATTTTTTTTTACTCTTCTTGATATTGATAGTTTTTATTTTTATTCTTCTTCAAATATAGGACAGTTGTAACAAGCATTTCACTACATATTGTTCTGTGTGTGATTTTGTATGTGACAAATAAATTTAAAATTTGAAATTTAATGGTGTAGCTGAGGTGATTATTAGGTGTTTATGGAAGGAGATGCCAGTGTCAGTACTGTATCAGTCTCAAGTAGAGCTGCAGGGTAGATTACTGTATTTTTATTGCTTTTCTTTTTTTTAAATAATTTCAAGAGAGAAAAAGACAGACTGGTGAGGAAATGAGTGTATACTGTATATATAACTTCAATATCATAAGTGAGAAGAGGAACTAACTAGTTTTGTGGATGTTCCACATCTTTAAATGCGACTATAAATGTATCTTAAAAATGGAATAAGTCTTGACATTGTTAGGACTGGCAAATTGCTTCCTTTTTTAGGTTTGCTATATGATCAGTTGTGGAGGTATGATAAAAACTAAGAATTGTTTGATGAAATGATGGTGACTGTTATATTACTGAGAAAAACAACTAAAGCTTAATTTATATGTTTAAACAATACACATTAAATAATACAAATACTTCTGCAAATATATGAGTATTTCCTCCGAAATTTTGTCAGTTTCATTTCTGTATATTGACCATAGTAGTAATAGCATCAGTAGAAATAGTAGTTGTAGTAGTAGTAGTAGAAATGGTAGTAGTAGTAGTAGTAGAGGTAACAGGAGTACTATTTGTAGTACTAATAATAGTAATAACAATAATATGAGTAGTTTTTCTAGTAGAAATACTACTCGTGTAGTAGTAGTATTTGTAGCAGAAATTGTAGTATTAGTGTAATTAGTGTTAGTAATAGTGTAAGTTGTAGTAGTAGTAGTAGTAGTAGTAGAAATAGCAGTAGTGGTATTATTAGTGTTAGTAGTAGTAGTAGTAGTAGTAGTAGTAGTAGTAGTATTAGTAGAAATAATATTAATAGTATAAGTAATTGTAGTAGTAGAAATAATAGTAGTAGTAGTAGTAGTAGTAGTAGTAGTAGAAGAAATTAGTAGTAGTAGTAGTAATAGTATTACTATTAGTAATAGTAGAAATAATAATAATAGTATGAGTAATTGTAGTAGTAGAAATAATAGTAGTATTAGTAATTAGTAGTAGGATTATTATTAGTAGTAGTAGAAATAATCAGAAGCAGTAGTAGTGATAGAAATAGTAGTGATAGCAGTAGTAATAGTTGTAGAAACAGCAGTAGTACTGTTAGTATTATTATTATTAGTAGTAGACATAAAAGTAATAGTAGAAATAGTATCAGTAGTAGTAGTAACAGTAGTAGTAGAAATAGCAGTAGTACTGTTAGTATTATTATTATTAGTAGTAGTAGTAGTAGTAATAGTATTACTATTAATAATAGTAGAAATAATAATAATAGCATAAGTAATTGTAGTAGTAGAAATAATAGTAGTAGTAGTAGTAGTAGTAGTAGTAGAAGGAGAAATTAGTAGTAGTACTATTAGTAGTAGTAGTAGTAATTAGTAGTATAATTATTATTAGTAGTAGAAATAGCATCAGTAGTGATAAAAGTAGTAGTAATAGAAGTAGTAGTAGAAATAAAAGTAGCAGTAGTAGTATTAGTAGTAGAAATAATAATAATAATAATAATCATAATTATAATAATAATAATAATAGTATGGTATTATAGTAGAAATAGTATCAGTAGACGTAGTAGAAATTTTAGTAGTAGTCGTAGTAGTAGTGTTGGTAGTAAAAATTGTAGTAGTAGTAGTAGTGGAAGTAGTGAAAGAAGAAGAAGAAGAAGAAGAAGAAGAAGAAGAAATAACAGTTGCAGTGTTGGTAGTTGAAATAGTAGCAGTAGTAGTAGAATAACAGTAGTAGTGTTGGAAGTAGAAATTGGTAGTAGTAGTAGTAGTAGAAGTAGTAGTAGTAGTAGAAATAACAGTAGTAGTGATTCAATATTCAAGAGTTTTATTTGTCACATTTATATATATA
>JAQMYF010000009.1:6718476-6732110 GCA_030014195.1 Neosilurus mollespiculum
ACTGTGCAACTGCGACCACACCTTCACAGCGGTCATAGGAAGACCATGGCAGACCAGGGACACGGGCCATTAGCGGCCTCTGATATTAATAAATTTTCAATTAATGTCCCATTTCAGCTGTTTTCCTCAGTTTTATTTATTTAAAAATGTTTATTTCCACAGTCTTGCAGTTCTTTAATGCTCTGAATTATTCAGGTCAATAATGAATAAATAAAAGCAGCTGCTGTGTTTCACTATCAGTGTTTTACTTTATAACATGATGCAGCGATGCGGTGATGGGCAAAAACTCCTTCTCCTGGGAAAGGAAGTAAAAAAGTGAGACGTGCAGTGATGTCATTGATGTGACTGTTTGTATTTAGAACCCTTATGACCTTTGATGTGTATAACCGCAGTGCAGGGGTGGATGGAGTGAGGGATGATGAGATGACTCCCACAATAAAGGTAGAGAGTGTGAAAATGATCTGCAGCCTGTGGGAACTCGTGTGTGTGTTTGTGTGAGTGTGTTTAAAGGATGCATCAAGCCCTGTAATAAACATATTACAGATTTATAGGTTTATAACAGGAAGGGCACCCAGAGAGAGAGAGAGAGAGAGAGAGAGAGAGAGAGAGAGAGAGAGAGAGAGAGAGAGAGAGAAGGCTTTGATTTAATATGGACACTGTGTTATTTTATTATGATAATATTAAGCAATTTCGTTTATTATGTATTACTTTTAATATCTATCTGTTTGTACATTTAAACGCAGGTCTTTTTTAGGCTTTATTTATTGCTAATAGAGAAAGAACACCATACTAAGACTTTTTCTAATTTCTTATAAAGAAAGAGAACCATGCTAAGACCTGTGAGACAGAAATCCTGCATTCTCCACTAATAAATACTACCATCATATATTAATATAAGTAATTAAATTAAATAAAAATTAAATCTATAACAACTGCTAAAAGATAAGCAAACAAATTTAAATCAAGGCAATATAGTTAGACGAAATCAAATCTGAGAGAAATAAACACTATTCATTCTCAGGGATGTTTTTTATGCTCGTCATTTACATGCACTACTGTCTTAATAAGAGTCATTGTAGTATCTCAATTATTTTCTTATTTTTATGTTGTTTTTCTTATATACCAGCTTATGAGCTTTGCTTCACACGTATATTATTATTATTATTATTATTAGTAGTAGTAGTAGTAGTAGTAGTATTACTTATAATAATAATATTAATAATAAATAAATAAAATGTAGCCTATTTGTAAATGGTGAAATCAAATTAAATATGAATGTTAAATACATGTAATAAAAACGAAGCAAAATAAAAAGACAGGCATAAATGTGTAAACTCAAAATTAAATAAAACGTCTACTGAAAATAAATAATATTTCTTCCTGAACAGTTCAGTACTTTATCATTTAATTGTTTTCATTGCATAATTTGTTTATTTATTTGTTTATTTATTTATTTTTACATGTTGAAGAGATTGCCATGTCCCCATCAGCAAAGTAGAGAACAGAGTGATCAGGTTTTATTCTGTGGTTCCCACGGCTCTCTGAGCTCCTCACCATGTTCTCACCACCTCTCCATCTCACCTGCTGTAAAACACTAAGCTGTAGTGTGTTAATTCCTGAGATGATGCCGAGATTACTGCACCAATTATGGCACTTAAAAGCACCGCAAGCTACCTGGGCACCTTTATAAGCACGAGCTGCGCGCTCAGGTCGCAGACAGCAGGGTGATCACACAACCTTGAACCTCAAATTCACTTCACCTTCAGAAACCTGGGGACGTTTTTTCCCCTCAATTTTTAATGCATAGTGTGTGAGTGTTTTTTAATCAACTTCGTGTTATTTTGTAACCTTCTCCTGAACAAGATGTGCTCTCTCGGTTTGGCATCGCTCTTAGGTCTGGTTGTGTGTGTGTGCGCGCTCCCGCGGCACGTCAGCCAGGACTTTGTGAAGCGCGCAGCGGTTTCTGATCTCGAGTTCTCCGGTCACGGAGCAGACGAGCCGGTGCTCATGGGATCAGTAAAGGGGGTTAAAGTAAGTCCGCACTTTCTGCGTCATTCTCCGGGTCTGCGCGGAACACCAGCACTAAAGCGGGGCCCGTTTCCAGCCTTCTTGGCCCTGGGTCGCCCCGGGCCTTCTGCGCACGCGCGTGCACCTGCAGCACCTCTCCCGCACCTGAGCGCAAGCGACACCGGCGCCGACACCAGGAAGAGACAAGGCCTGCAGATGTGGCAGAAAGTGATGCAAAAAAGCGAGCAGAACAAGCAGGTCCTGTCACTGCCATTTAACTCCAAAGATGCGGGAACGCAGAGCTGCGCGGCGCTGCCTTTCACCCAGGTAGAGCCACCGTCTCCTCCCTGAGATCCATGACTACAATCAGTCATTTTACCGTCCATGCTTGTTCTGTCATGCGCTCTGCTTTAACAACATGTCATTACACTATTCAAGCATGGCACACTGTAGCGAGGCGATTTACTCCTTTAATTCCTATTTATCTTATTTTGATTCTTTAATATTACATTTTTCTTGATCACTAATTGGTCAGAGCTTATCTGCCTAATGCAGCCTTCTGGGAATTTTAGTATTGCAAAAGCGAATTTCTTAGTACCATGTATTCAGCTAGCACCCTATAAGCTTCATTTTTAATCTATCTGGTTATACATGTGCAGGTTCTCTGCAGAATCAAACAACCATTAAACTAATAATAATAATAATAATAATAGTAATAATTAAAAATAAATAAAACCTTACATACATACATTCATACATATATCCATAGGCCTACATACATACATAAAAAAGAACCAACATCTGGAACCAGTAAGAACATGCAGTCTACAGTTTACTATATTGTGGTGGAAGTGTAAATACAATGCAAATATGTATGTATGTATATAAGTGTATTTAATTTACTTTGGTTATTTAACAGGAAATCACAGAATAGTCCCTCACAACAACAGCAACAGGTTTCATTTAAATGCACCTTACAGATGAGTGGGATTTTATAGACATTTCTCATGTATCACACGTTTTCCTAGATATAGTAGCCTATGGTTGTTTGTTGTTTGTTGTTGTTTGTTGCTGTTGTTGTTGTTGTTGTTGTGGTCCGGTGGTAGGGTGCTGGATTACTGGTCCCAAGGTTGAGGGTTCATGTATTTCTTTGATTTGCCCTCGCCCAGAGTCGGCTGAGATGGGCGCCAGCCTCCCTGCGACCCTAACTTAAGGAAATGAATGACTTATTGTTGCTGATATTATTATTATTATTATTATTATTATAATGATGATGATGATGATGATTATTATGATGATTATGATTATTTTTAGTATTTTTATTATTATGACTATGATTATTATGATTACTATGATTATTATTAGTATCATTAGTATAATTATTATTGATTATTATTAGTATTATTATTGTTATGATTATTATTATTATTATTATTATTATTATTATTATTATAATGATGATGATGATGATGATTATTATGATGATTATGATTATTTTTAGTATTTTTATTATTATGACTATGATTATTATGATTACTATGATTATTATTAGTATCATTAGTATAATTATTATTGATTATTATTAGTATTATTATTGTTATGATTATTATTATTATTATTATTATTATTGTGATTATTATTATTATTATTGTTGTTGTTGTTGTTGTTATTATTATTATTATTATGACCTAGACCTTTGTGTGTCCGCAGCGGATAACCGAGGAGGGCTGTGAACCGGTAACTGTCCACAATAAGCTGTGTTTCGGACAGTGCAACTCCATGTTCGTGCCCCCCAACGGAGCAGGATCCAGCATGCAACGTGGCGGCCCGTCGTGCTCGCGGTGTGGCCCGTCCAGAGCGCGCACCGTGCACGTGCCCATGCGTTGTGGTTCGCAGGTCCGAGAGAAGCGAGTGATGCTGGTGGAGGAGTGCAAGTGCGAAACCGGAAGAGAGGAGGATAAATCTGATTCCGTGGCCATGCATTTATAATCAACATTGCCAAAGTGTGTGTGTGTGTGTGTGTGTGTGATGACAAGAGCGCTTATTCGCAGAATTCTACCTGGTAACCTACTTTAAATCCTACTAGAACAAAATTAGGCTCTTTAATCGATTTGATGGTTTGATTTTTCCAAACTGAAACTTTGTCCAAACCTCCGTCTGATTATTCCAGCGGAATATTTCTTCCTGACATGTCATTACATGTCCTGACCGAGTGATGTCGCTGTTGCACGACGATTCTGTACTTGACACAATAACTGTCTTTAAGTTATAAAGCAAACTAGTTTTGTTAAACCTGATGTTTGTCGTCCTGTTCTTGAATCGGGTCATGTATTTATTGGATTTTTTTTAAATATGTTGGACACTTTAAGATCCCTGGCTGCAAATATTTTGTTATAGCAGTAATATTAATCAGTCTTCATAATAATCACTAAAACGGAATCATTATAACAACTTAAAATACATAACTCACATATTTAGCATCACATATTAGCATGTCATCTATCTAGCATCACAGCTGTTATTAGGCACAATTTAGAGAATATTTAGTGGTATTAGAGAATTTTACTGTCACCCAGTTGAGTACTGCAAAATGAAATGCAGAGTTCTCCAAGGCCTTGGTGAATATACAGCAGGGGTCACCAACACGGTGCCCGCGGGCACCAGGTCGCCCCCAAGGACCACATAAGTCGCCCGCAGGCCTGTTCTAAAAATAGCACAACTCACTAGTGAGCTGCGTCTAAAATTAATTATTGATTTGTATTGTTGATAATTATTGTGAGAAATTAACGTGATCGGTGTCTTCACATAGATGAGTATCATTAATCATTATTGATAATGTATAACTAAAGGAAAACTGAGCAAATGTGTAAGTTCAGGAGAACCTATCAAACTGGTAGCCCTTCGTGTGACTCAGTACCCATGAAGTAGCTCTCAGTTTCAAAAAGGTTGGTGACCCCTGATATACAGTGTTTTCATGATACTAAATAATCACTTCATTTAAATTCAGAGCCTTATTCATAATGCATCATACATCATGGCAAGCAACTTATTGTTGCATAGCGATTTATTGTTGAGGAAAACTACAACATCATTGACAACATAATTCAGAGCATGACATCTATAAGGCAGTGTCTGTTAAAATCCAGCACTTGATTAACTATATGAAATCTAGCCATGATTCAATACATCTCTCTCTCTCTCTCTCTCTCTCTCTCTCTCTCTCTCTCACACACACACACACACACACACACACACACACACACACACACACACTATCCTTGTGAGGACATAATACTGATATAGCTTATTAATGCTTATATGTTACACCTCAGTGATTTTATTCCCAGAAAAGCATTTTTGCTTGAAAAGTTTATATATAGTTTTTTTAGATAACCATCAAAGAATGAAGCAATTTGTCTCCAAAATGTCAAACTCTTAGATATTTCTGTTGTTGTAGAGAACCCCACCAACCAAGGCATGAAAAACAAGCCAATCCACACACACACACACACACACACACACACACACGTCTACCCCTCCTAAATGTGCCCTTTAAGTGTGCAAAGTGTAAGGGGGAGTAAACATGCTTGTTTGTTCCCCTCCCTCATCATGGCCTATCTGTTCTACATAATCACTCTTTTCAGGCCTGTGGGAATGTCTGGCCTCCTATAGGCCCAGCTGCCCTCCAGCCTTCTGAAGAAGAAAGAAGAAGACCATTATTCATAGCTTTTTTCTGGCACCTGGAGCGGGGGGAAAGTTTTTATTTTTTTAACTCATCCTATACGAAATGCCCTCAAGGGGAAAAACAAGGGAGTGCTTTACATCGTCTTGGCAAAAGCTCAAGATAAACCACTCGTGCAGCCATTTGCATGGCGGAGGCAATCAAAATGGCGCCATTAGTGGTAAGCATGAGGCTAATAACAAACACAACCTGGGCCAAAACCTGCTTCACAGCTCATTATTTTATTTTATTTCATTTCATTTAATTTTATTAGATTAGATTAGATTAGATTAATGTACAAATAGTTATCTCAACAAAAAGATAAGTTTTTCCTTCAAAAAGATATTTAATTTATATATATTTTCACAATTAAACAAAGTCAATATTTGGTGTAGCCGTCAGTGTGTTTCTGCCCTGCGATGGCCTGGCGCCATTTTTTTTTACTTTTGCATAGCATGAGGGTGTAGCATTTAGTGAGTGAGGAAATTAAAAAATACAGTACACTTATACAACTTGACAAAATGAAGATAAATCAGAAACCAAGTACTATTCAAGTATTTATTTCATGTAATATTGGATCATATTGATGAGAATAAGTAAACAATTATGATATATATAACAACAATATATAGTAATAACAAAATAACAGTCTCTTTTTTGAGAGAAAAGTCAATAATTAGTGTGGCCACCCTTTACTTTGATTACAGCATTTAACCTTTCAGGCATAGTGTTCATACATTTTTTAATTTCTTCACTCACTAAACCTTTCCATATGGCTTGAAGTTCATTCGTGCTATGCAAAAGTAAAAAACAATTACATTTTTAAATTTTTCTGAAAAAGAGAGCAAAATTGTTGAAAAGTTAACAAAGAATAAGACCATTAATAAAGAATGCAGACCATCAGCTTATAGCAGTGATGACTTTATGAACTTTTTTAATGTTAAAATTGAAATATCAGGCAAAAAATTATTCCTTAGCCCTAAAGTCAGATATGTCAGTAATTTCAACAGTAAATAATAATATACTGCTATCAGATCAGCAACTAGAGTATTTGGTTATTGTTGACTATGTAAAGCTGCTTTGCAGCAATGTCAGTTGTAAAAAGTGCTATATAAACAAAACTGAACTTAATTAATTTATTTCTTTCTTAAAAGTTCTCTCTATCTTCTGTAATATGCGGTTTTCTTCACTGCATTTATTTCTGTAGTGTTTAATTTTTTGCAGTGGAAAACAGATGTTTGAAAAGCTCAAGTTTTTTAAGACTTACTTGATAATTAATTCATAATTTATTGATTGATTCATTCATTCATTTACTGAAGCACTTAATCCTACTAGGAGTTGCTTGGAGGTCTATCTCAGCCAACTCTGGGCGAAGGTGGGGTACACCCTGAACAGTTCATGCAAAAAACATTCACATTAGGGTAATTGGCCATTCTAAATTGCCCCAAAACACAGGACCAAAACACACTCAACCATTTACACTCACATTCACATCTAGGGTCAATTTGGAACAGCCACTTATACGTCTTTGGACTGTGGAAGAAAACCCGAGTACCTGAAGAAAACCCACACAAGCACAGGGAGAACATGTAAACTCCACACAGAAACAACCTCGCCAAGAAAAGGACTTGAACCCAGAACCTTCTGTACCACTAAACTCCACCCTGCTGCCCTACTTGATAATGTGGAAGTTCAAAAATTTAAATCCATACCAAGGATGGATAGGCTGGTGCCCATCTCAGCTGACTCTGGGTGAGGGCAGGATTCACCCTGAACAGCTCGCCAGGCCATCGCAGAGCCAACACACACACACACACACACACACACACACACACACACAAACAACCACACACACACAAACAACCACACACACACACACCCATTTACATTCACTCTCACATCTAGGGGCAATTTGGAATGGCCAATTAGCCTAATGTGCATTCTTTTTTGTACTATGGAGGAAACTGGGGTACTCTGAGAAAACCCATGCAAGCAAGAGGAGAACATGCAAACTCCACACAGAAACGCCCCAGCCTGGGAATCGAACCCAGACTTTTTTGCTATGAGGCGGATTTGCTAAGCACTGTGCCACCGTGCCACCCTTATGTAGAATATTTGTCTAAAAATTTTATTCAAATTTAGGCTGGAAATAAAAAATAAAAAATGGGTCCATGAAAAGGCTTCTACTTGTAAAGCTGATCTGAAAACTCCTAATCAAGAAAGTTGGAGCCAGCGTGATGGAGAATATTTTTTTATTTGTCTCAGAATTCAGCATCAATGGAGGAGCAACAAAGTAGCTCTGATTTTTAAAAAATATATATAATTTCATATCTATTCCCCAGCACTGGGAGATTCCTTTCACTTTTCTTCTATTAATGTGGAAAAACTGCTAATAATTGAAATAATTTAAGTAGTTTCTTTGAGGTATGTTTCACAAAGCCAACATGTTCAGCTATTAAACAAAATATTTTGTGGCTTATTTGTTATTAGTTTATTTACTACAGTGTAAAATAGCCAGAGTGAATATTCTCTACATGTGTTGTTTCCATATTTATAAAACGTATTTTATTTAGGAGGCACGATATGGCTGAAAATGAATGAGTTACACGTTTTTAAACAGCAAGAGCTCACCATATTCCATGCAGCATGGGCCGCCAATTCAGCACGATTCTAACTGTGGGGATTTTGTTTGTTTCCTTGTTTGTAAATGGAGGATATTGAAGAGTTTGAGTTCAAAAACAGACAAGTGCCATTGTTTTAATTATGAGAAAAACAAATTTTAAGTAGCTAATATATATATATATATATATATATATATATATATATATATATATAAATATATATATATATTTTTTCCCCCAGTAACTTTCAAAAACGTGTTTTCAGAAGCTTTAAAATAAAACTAGTTGTTTTTCTCATAATTAAAACAAAAGAACGTATCTGTTATTGAACTCAAACTCTTCAAAGGGTTAATGTTAGGAACCATTTGTGTTGTTCATAAGATAGATCAGAGGTTTATACAATTTAATTATGAATTAGTTAAATATTAAACATGAAATAGGGTAGCTATAAGGTCAGTAAGATACTTTACTAAGTATGCATATTATTTGGTGTGAAATATATCCCTGAAAAAAAGCTTTACATTCAGATTTTTAATTTGCTCTGTTTTAAAAAGCATTTATTTGTTCAAATTATTTTTTGTATTAATTGTGTGTGTGTGTGTGTGTGTGTGTTTAAGAGCGCACACTGCAATCACATCAGCTATTATATTCGGTAGATCAGCACGTGAGCGCGCTTAGGTGGGATCCACTTAGGCCGAGGCGCGCTCCCGTGCCAAAAACAAAAAAGCCGCCGCCGCTGAGTGCAGCTCGTTAACGCTTAAAACGGGTGCAGATGACACCGGTGCTGCACTGATGTGCGTGTGGGGCTGAGCAGGCGCGGAATAACGGGCTAATTGTGCTGGGAGCGCAAAGCGGAGAGAAGCGCCATTAAAAGCGCGTTAGGCACGAGTGGCCCAGTGGGCCGATTTGGAACAAGAAGCGTCTGCAGCGTCTGCAGCATGGACCCAACTTGAGGAAGGAATGTAATTTTAAGAAGCGCCCAGTCCTCTATGAGATTGCAAAGTGCTTCATAGGAAAAATATCAGGTAGTGCTGAAACATTAAAATTAGTCGGGAACATTCTGTGGTTTTGCTATTTATTTTAGAATGACCACAATCAAATCTGTCAAGGCAGCCCTGACATTTTATTCAATTCCTCATTTTGTGTGCATCGTAAAAAAACAACAACAACAAAAAAAAACAAAACAACTATAAAATCCTTAAACACATCACCCTCCCTTGAGAATGCTCCACTTGGACCTTGCACATATTGAATCTGTTTAACTACATGGCACCAGGCTGAACTTTTTGAACTGTGGGCTCAGTCCTGAAGCCAGTCCAGTTTGGACAGCAAGCCAGTTAGATCTGGCTCCGTTGTGTAGACGGGTGGAGCTCTGCCCGCTCGCCTGAGGGTCTTCAGCCCAAAATGCCAAGGTAGGGTTAAGGGGCGATCAGGAGCAGGTGGGTGAAGCTGGCACACACTGGCCGCAGAGAGAGACCGCCGTGGGGCATCGCCAGCTTGCAGTGCATCATGGGATGGACACAATGGAGGCTTTAGGATGCAGAGAAGAGACTGCTAATGAGCTTGGTTGGAGTTTTCTTTTTCTTTCATACACAATGCATGTGTTTTAGAAGTATGTTTCTGGCTAATCAGTGAGAAAAGAGCTGAAACTTCACCCACAGTAATTGCGGCTTGCTAATTTGCAGTTCCTGGAACAGCGTGCCAGTGAGGAGTGATGATTTCTCATTCATGAGGTACCTGAAGGAAAATGCACATTCACCTAAAAGCATAGATTCTTGAGCGTTCCTCCGAATCATGCCTTTTGGCGACTCTAATTGCTCTAATTAACTTGATTAAGACATGGCACTAACAAGAGAGCACCCTGGGAAGACACGGTGCATGCTGGGCTTTCATCTGTCTCTCCTGCTGCGTGACTCCTGCCCACCACCCTGTTACCATCACCTTGTTCGCCTCACATGCCCGTGAGTGCCAAGGTGCACTGGCGCAGTGACTCTTGGCTTATTTGTATGTGGCAGGGCATATGGAGGAACGATGACATGACTAGGTGAGGTGACTGAGAGTAATGCTGTCAGAATGGAGAAATGTTAAACATGCATGATATGAAGAGGGAACAGGAAAGAACAGAGAGCTGGAGAGACATTAAGAATAGTCACTGTTTGAGCAGGGACCTGTAGTTGTAAAAATATTATGCTCTGACCCTTAGAAAGTAAGAGAAATGCGATTTGGAACAGAATGCTTCAAGTTATCTTATGTTATTAGCAACTGAATAAGCTATCTGTTTGCAAACTGCTATTAACGACACACCTGAATGTGTGGTAGTCATTACTTAATGCTTGGTCAGGATCAGAAGAGTTTAGTTCTTTTTTAGAAGTAGAAACTATTAAATTAGCAGGTCATATGATGAACTGGGATCTGTTGACAGTGCTGCAATATTTTAAACATAGGTTGGTCCACAGTGTTTCCAGACTTAGCATATTTCATGAAAATATGGTCAGTTCTGGCCATGCCCACTTCAGGGTTAAGTCTGACTATATAACCCTACTCAATCTTGTTGTACATGACTGATCACCTCTTTTGTGACTTAATTTCATGAAATAACTCTTTTATTAAATCACATCCACCAGGTTGTGACAAATATAGCATTTTTATTATTTTATTCAAATTTTAATTTCAAAAACCGGCAAACTGACAGCAACAGCCGAAAAAAAAAAAATTGTTGCTTTGGTGAAAAGTTCAATAATAATAAGGGCTTAGGTCCACCAGTTGCCTTTTTTGGTGGTGCCAGTACCAACTTCCACTACATTTCCTATAGAGCTCAGTGCCTTCTGTAAACAAAAGAATAAATAAATTGAAAAAAAATTATTGTTTATCTGTGCTGAAAGGAGACCATGCATCAATGGAAGAGACAGTGAAAAGAGTTAGGAAAAATAAAAATAAACTCAGTAAAAAGCCAGTAACAGTAAGCACTTGCAATAAGCCCTCTGTGTATGAACATGAAGTCATGGGTGGGGTCAGTGCAAAAAAAAAATGTATTTAGTGGACACAAATATATTATTCCTACATCCAATGAGTGTGGATAAAATAAATATAGATATTTGTTGCATGTCAACTTATAGCTCACAAAAATAAATTACTTAGAAAATGAGCCACAAATTACATTTAGCTTGATTAGATGACCTATTTTTGCAGTGGTAGAAATGTATGAAGTGACTCCTCATGGCTGCTAGTTTCACTTCAGTCTGCCATTTACATTTTATTGTTTTTCCAGGGGAATTATTCTTTGGGTATTCAGAGGGTCCAGCACAGTTTGGAATGTTTGCATACTACGGTCTTCCAGGTACCCTTTGACTAATATTTAATGCCTACCAAGTATTCAGATATATTCTGTACTGGTTTTCCTACAGTATGGAAGTATGGGTATTCAGATGCAGCCCATGAGAGGTTTTTGATATCGCCTCTCTCTCTATTTGCACAGGAAGTGCTGATGAGATCCATACTGTTCCTGTAGTTATACTGAGACTGTGCACACTTGAGCACCCACCACCAAATATCACTCCCACTCTGAGCTGGGATTTTTAATCCACCTCATGTGGGTGACCAAAGCTTGATAGTAGACCCTGGAGTGAAAAGTCTGAGCTTACATGGCGGCCCACATGATGTTACAGCCAAATCTGTTTAACAAATAAGTTTCAAGTCTAGAGGAAGTGGGAGTTTTGTGTTTCAGTTTTGAAAACCTGGAACTGGGGCTGTCGGTAGGAATTTTTATAACAGAAAAAAAGAAGGAGTTTAAAAAAAAAAGAAAGAATTTAATTAAAGTGAGGGGGGAAAAGGAAGGATTCTGGCCGGTTCTCTTTGTGTCGCCGGTTCTCTCAGCCAGACCAAACTCCTCAGCCTGCCAGCTCGTCACTGCCTACATGAAGATAAATGACATAATTAGGGCTCCTCTGTCATCAATTAAACTTGCTGGACTTGTGTTGTGTATGAGTGTTTGATGAAGAGGCAGGCAACAGTCACAATTCATCGTGAATCCAGATTGGCCAGTTCGCTGCAACTGGCAGGAAAGCATAAATCTGAAACGCCAGTGTGCTTGGACCTCATCGGTTCTTTACTGCTCTGTGTTCTGTCAGAAGTTACGACATGGCAGTAAATTTGATCCGATATCTACACACTGCAAACACCACTGAGTACACACACATGCACACACATGCACAGAAACACACACACACACACACACACACAGACACACATACATACTGCATGAGTCATGGAAGGTGAGGTGAGGCACAAGGCTGAGGTTTAGGGAGTGCAGGTGGTGGTAGTAAGCTGGCATAGGCTTTGCCCACTCTCCCCACATGATGCCAACATGCACACACACACACACTTAAACACACACACACTTACCACACACACACACACACACACACACACACACACACACACACACACACACACATATGCGAACACACACATGATGCCAATACCATCTGTCATTACTGAGAACATCTGCAGCCCAAGGTGCCCTTGTCACCCACGGTTAAAGTAACAAGTCGGTTAAAGAGGAAAAGATGGAGAGAATATTTACTTCAGAGAGAATATTTACCCCCCAAAAAAATTCTTACTATCAAATACTTTAAATTATTATTATTATTATTGTGGAATAAATGTAGAATTAAAGGAAAAGCTGGATGGCTAGTATTATAGGTTTACTTAGCACAAATTGTGACCGATATCATTTTTTTTAACTGTAGTGATGTAGCTGCCTAATATATGAGCTGATATCCTAGTAGTAGATTAGCCATTCAGAATGTACGATTGCACATATCCAGTGATTATTGATAGAATATAGTATGATTATGTAATACAAAAAATATTGATAATGTGCACTGCTTTTTAGAAATTACATACATCTATATAAAGTATGTTTTATTTTTTAAATGCACTGTATTTTATTTATGTCTGTAATTGGATAAGACTAAATTGGATAAGAAAAGTCTCACATCATTCATTGGCAATATTGGCATTGGTGTGTGCAGAGACACATCTAAAGTAAACAGACACCCCTTCATTACAGGGTTTTATCTGTGAAACTCATCTGATTAAACTTAATATATTTTTATTATTTTATTTTAGATTACAATATATAAATTGTTCATAGTAGCTAGCTATGCTGTAAACCAGGAGCAAAAGAGTTGTCTATTCACCAGCAACTGACGTTGCAGAGAAACTCCAAATGAGTTGAAGTACTGCTGTGAAGAATCTCCATCAGTTTGCCTTTTGTGTATATA
>JAQMYF010000009.1:6739416-6756820 GCA_030014195.1 Neosilurus mollespiculum
CCCGACAACATAGCTCCCAGGATCATTAGGACACTCAAACCCCTCCACCACGATAAGGTGGCGATTCGAGGAGGGGTTTACTCCACTTATTATTTATTATTAATATATATGTAAGAAGAACATAGGTATGTGGTAACACTGGTAAGTCTAAGCAAAATAAAGTGCAGTGAAATGAGAAAAAAACAATGGTCAGATACCCTCGTCAGGCATAACATTAGCACCACCTAATCTTCAGCTAAGCAGTCTCATACACAGCAAATTGCAATGCACTGTGTTCTGATACCTTTCTATCACAGCCAGCATTAACAGCTCTTCTGTGATATCAGACCAGACATACTAGGGATCCAACCAGCCTTCGCTTGCCATGTCTTGGTTGGGTTCATCTTCTTCCGCTTTCTCCTTTATTAGGATCACAGGGAGGCTGGAGCCCATCCAAGCTGACTCTAGGCGAAGGCGGGGTACACTCTGGACAGCTTCCCAGACCATCACAGGGTCAACACACAACCATTCACACTCACATTCACTCCTAGGGGCAAGTCAGAATATCCAATTAGCCTAATGTCCATGCCTTTGGACTGTGGGAGGAAACCAGAGTCCATGTAAAACATGCAGAACATGCAAACTCCACACCGAAATGTTCTTGCTGGGCACGGGGCTCAAACCACAGGATTTTCTTACTGTGAGGCATAAGTGTTAACTTCTATGCCACCATAACAATGTGAGCATTGGGCACCCATTATTTCCTCTATTATTTATTTATTTATTTTTGTCATGGCCAATTTCCACCAGCTAGACAGCTCTCTTCTATCAGAAAGAGCATTATTACACTTACACATGCATGAGCTCACAGATGCTCATGATTGGCTAGTGTCACAATGATTGAAAAGGGAGAGTGAGCGTATGCCACCCCTCCCTTGCTGACAGTTCAGCCAGTTTTCTTTCTTGGTCTCCCAGACACAGGATGCTGTAGCATCATCAGGATACGAACTTGTAATCTTCACATGATAAGGTGAATGTTTTTCTGATGCACTTCTCAGGAGCCAGTTGTAAGTTTTAAATATAACATATGTAGTGTGCCCCTTTTGGATGATGTTTTTATGTTGACCAAGGCTGTTGTCCTTCTTTTAAAAAGAAGAAGATCAAAACCCTGCTGAATATACACTGTAGCCTTCCTCTCAGTAACAGAGAGAGTTTAAATATGACAAAGAGAAGGGGTAGTGCCAGGACGCAGATGAATAGTACAATTTCCTGGACAATGAGGGAGTAAACAAATAACCTTCTATTTGCTGTACACCTCCTTTAGGTCAATGTAACAGTTAGAATGACAGTTTCCTATTTAATAAATGGGCTTTCTACTGATGAGTAAGCATGTGGTAATTCTAGGCACTTAGGTGACAAACACATATCCCTCTCATGGTCCAGGGTCATAACACTGTCTTATGTGTAGGAAAGCAAATTGACAGTTGTGATATCTGCTGAGATGGATCCTACTGACTTGAAGGAATACAGTATGGACAGATATTATGTTGGCATATTATGCACTGCTTCTGGGTTTAAGAGAAAAATGAAAATGCTGCTGTCACAAATGGTCATTGGCAATAGAATCTGTTTTGTAGCAAAGTTTTAATCTCAGGTCAGTAGTATGGACTACATACAGTAGTCCAAAAATTGTTAAAGTGTAGTTCCCTGCTGATACATAGGGTATGAGTCATACATGTGTTCTTAATTGCTGCAGTACTAGTTAAAGTCAGTGTTTCAGTTCCTCAGATAGAAGGGTTGTAAATACTGTCACAACAGGACAGACAGGTGAGCATGGGGATGCAGTTGCAGATAAAACAGTTTATTAACTATACAGAGACATCCAAGACAAGGGAAAAGGAAGAAACAAGTTCAAGATCAAGTTCAAACACCGGCCAACTTCCTTCCTCCACATTCATGGCTGAAATGCCCTTGAGCAAGGCGCCTAACCCCCAGCTGCTCTCCGGGCACCTCCAATGTGTGTGGCAGCCCACTGCTCCGAGTGTGTGCTCACTGTTTACTGCATGTGCTCACTTTGGATGGGTTAAATGCAGAGGCAATTATTTCCCTTAGAGGATTAATACAAGTATAGCAAAATCAAAATCAAAATAAAAAAAACAGGAATAGACACAGGAAATCAAATTCTCAGACTCCAGATTTCAAATACAGGTAGAAGAACAGGCACACAGGCGTAATATTGGCAGTAACAAAGACTAAGTCTAGAGCTGAGTTCAGTAACACAGGTAATCAGGTATAGCATGGGCAAATTCAAGGTCAAGATTGTGCTAAACAGGCAATGGTCATACACTGGAAAATATAATAGAGGCAGAGACAACAGCCATAATTGATGAGCAAAACTAGATACCAATACCAGTAAATACAGTAGCAAGAACAATTAAGGTTTGATAAGATTTAACAACAGCGTGATGGAGTAATACACAGACCACACTGTGTTCTTTTCAAAAATGTGATAATTAGGTTGAGTGTGAATAGGTGTGAGTGTGATCATGTGATGTGAGTCTCAAAGATCGGGGAAAGGGTTGCTGGGAAGTAGTGCTAAGCATGTGTGTCGCTGGAATGGGCTGAATCTCAGAGACATGCTCCACATCATAGTTTGGTTCAGCTTGTGAGAGTTTTTTAGAAAAGAATACCACTGGATACAGCTGGGGTCTCTCTCCAGCATTTTAAGAAATGACTACCCCTACCTCTGTGTATGAGGCTTTAACTGGTATGATATGTGGGATTGGGATGCTTTAGGATCAGGGCTGTGCTAAAAAGCTATTTTGAAGGTACTGAATGCTTACTCCATAGCTGGATTCTACTTTAATTTCTATGCATTATTCTTCAGTAGGGTTGCGAAGTAACCTGCAACATCAGAATCATCAGTAAAATTTGTGAATCCTGGGCAGTGCTGGAGCCCTTTGATTATCTTTGACTGGGGCAAAAACATCACATGTTGACCCCCTCTGTGCCAGTGATGTACCCCAGGATGTTGAATTTGGGAACATGTAATTTATACTTTTGTGCTTTCACATATTACTGGTGCTTTACCAGTAAATCGAGACTGGACATGAGTTTATTAGATTGGGAAATACATTAGAAAGTCATCAATATATGCAATGACAAAAATATCCATCCAATATCCATATCAAAATATATATTACACAGACCATCATTTATCAGACATTGGAAAACAGAGGGGGTACCGGAAAGCCCATATGGCATCACTGTATATTTGTAGTGCCCTCCAAATAATCATTCAAATATGAGTTTGCTTTATCTGAAAAATGTTTTTGTTACTCAATTAAATTTTTTTTTTTCTATTGCAAATCCATATTTGCAATATTATTTAGCAGTTTTGGGATTTTGTTTTTGTAACCATATTTTCCAAAAAAATCTTATTTATTAGAATTTGAGTGCTCCTGATTATTATGCAAGTCATACCAAAAATAAGGAAAATTACATTATCCAGCAAACAACAATGGAAATTTATTATTACAAAAATAAGTGTCACATTATCAATATTCGTAATAATTAGTATAGTTATTTTAATGATATTGAAATGGAAAGGGACACTTTATACCAAAATGTAACTGCCTTACAAACTAAAACTGGAGTCAACAGAAGAAGTAAATTTTTTTTATAAATTTGGAGTCATATTGCTTTCCACAGACTGTCTTTAAAGAAACCTGTTCACTGTTGACACACAAATCCTTCAAGATTCCCCAAAAAAGTTTTCTATGGGGATCCAATCTGAAGAATTTTAAGGCCACGCTGTGAGGCTTCATGAAAAGGCTTTCAGTGGGCTTCTGAAAATATGAAGATAAACTTTGACACGGTTCTTTTCACTGATGAGACACCAGCTACCTTGGATGGAGCTGATGGGTGGGACAGTGGTTGGGCGCTCCATGGATGTGCAACTCCAACATATCTAAGAAGGCAGCAAGGAGGTGGAGGAGTGGTGATCTGGGCTGCCATCATTGCAGATTAAATAGCCTTTTAAAGTGGAAGAAGGCGTAAAAATGATCTCTGAAAACTTTATTCCATGGTACAAGTCAAAACCTGCTAGTTTCCAGAAGAACTTTGTTTTTATGCAGGATAATGAACCAAGTCATGCTTCAAAGTACACAAAAGAGTGGCTTGCCAAGAAAAACCTCAAGGACAACCGGCTGATGACTTGGCCTCCTGCATCACCAGATCTAAACTCAATAGAGAACTTTTGGGCAATTCTTAAACAGGAGTTATACGCCCATGGTCAACAGTATTCAGTAAGGACAGCCTCTGGAGAGCAATATTAAGCACAAGCAAGAAAATGTCTACTATCAAGAACCTTACATCCTCTGTTGACTCCAGGCTGGTTAAAGTCTTGTAGAATACAGGTGGGTATATCAACATGTGAATTGAACTATTTATTTAAATATTTTTGAATATTTTATTATATTTTGTTATAGTAATTATTAAAGACATTGTTAATGAAATACTTGGTGATATGAAAATAAATTTCTGTTTTATGTTTGTTTGAAATTTCATTTTCTTCATTTTTGGTTTGACTTGCATAATAATGTAGAACACTCAAATTCTAATAAATAAGAATTTTATTTTTGCAAATTATGGTACAAAAAAACGGAAAAATAATATTGCGAATACTTATTTCCAATAGAAAAAAATTTACTTTAAATTTAATTGAGTAACAATCAGCAAAAACATTTTTCAGATAAAACAAACTCATATTTGCATAATAGTATGGAACACACAGTAATTGTACTGAATACTGTGTTCCATTCATCCCCTAGGTGGATGCGGAACAGGCTATAAACGCTCCGCAGTTAGAGCTTCATGCAGTTGTTCTAAGGCAGGCAGGATGAATGAAAGCAGGAACAGGTATTTCACAATAATCAGGTTCCTTTAGGAGGTTATCACAAGTCCCATTGTGGTCAATACATAGCCACAGGCCCACTCCTTTCTTCTCCATAAGGAAAAACCTTGCTGTATATACCCTTGCTTTAGAGCTTCCCCAACACACTCTTCCATGGTGGTTAGCTCACTGAGCAACAGTAGGTAGATCTTTCCACATGGTAATGTTGTGCTAGGGAGAAGGTCTATGGCACACTCATAGAAGCAGTGCGGATACATGCCATTGGCCTTTTTCCTGTAGAATTCTGCAAACAACTCATGGTACTCAAGCAAGACATCAACTTTGGTTTCCCTTTCATGACATTTTGACGGCTGTAGATGCAAGCTGCGTTTATATAGTACTGGAGATATCATGGCACCACTTACAAATGGTGTGGTTGGTCCAGGAAGTGACAGAGTTGTGATGGACCAACCAGGGCATACCCAGGATGACTGGATGAATGTGGGATGTTCCATGTAATGTGCAGGCCAATGCTCATTTCAGACCTTTATTTTTTTATTCGGCACCACTGAAAGAACCAAAGTACCCTAATCCAAAAACTCCACAGTTCTTCAGGAAGCTTTTTTCCAGCTCCCCCTGAAATGCTGATTTCAAATGTAGGCACTGGATGACCCGTTTGGCTTCCTCCTCCAATTTTTGGCATCTTTCTTCTCTCTGTGCTTACTCTGCTCTGATTGGTTGCCTTTCAACAACTGAAAACTGGGAAACAGAGGAAGGCCAGTTAATCTGAAGGCCCAGCATGCCGTGATGCACTAGTGCCCCTCCCCAAAAAAGAAAAATCAGTGAAAACCTTGTGTATTTTGGCCAGTTCAATGAGCCCAGAGGGGAAACTTAAACATGCGCCAACCTTGCTATTTGACACTCTAACCATGTCTCTTCAATACTGTAACAACATTTATATACTAAACAAGTGGAAAAAACATAATATTCATTCATCATTCATTCATAAATTTTCTAAGTCGCTTAATCCTAATTAGGGTGGCCGGGACTTTAGACTGCTGCCTAAAAGCATAATATCTCCCCTTTAAATAAGGTAGCCTTCATAGCAATTAAATTTTAATCAGGTAGCACATGCCCTGGCTCTGGCTGTGTTTCAATTACAGTACAGTGTATTACCATGCTTCGGTGAAAAGTCAGTTGTGTGACAGAAGGTAAAATGTAAAAAGCAGTGCTAATATTTTATCTTAGCATTTCAGATGAAGTTTCCTATAACCAGAGATTTATTTCACCTGCATTAACAGTGAATGACTTTGTTCCTCTACCAGGTGAGCCTGGATTCACGTGTCCGGGAGGTAATAAACAGGAACATGCTGGAGCCCACATCTCACACATTTGATGATGCTCAGCTCCAGATTTACACATTAATGCAAAGAGACTCATATCCGCGCTTCATGAACTCCCCTGTCTACAAAAACCTTCTCAAGAGCGTCTCCGAGCAATGTCCAGAATCCTAAATCTCTGTGATCCCACTGAAATTCTCCCTTTCCCCTCTTCTGTCCGGGTTCCTGTTTCATTGTGTGGAGTTTGTTTGAAAAGGACCTCACTGTGGGTCCTCCCAGGGATTTTACCACATTAGAGATCTGTACCTGAACAAGACACTCAGGCCTCCAGGTCGCTGGATTTCAAAACAATGTCTCAAATCTCCTGAGGGCTCAATACCATATGGACTGCTACAAATCAACATAGCACGAAGCTCCAAAGGATTATCAGCGCATTTTCATATTTTGAAAAAAGTATCTATTTTTTTGTGTTTTATCTATTATTTATTTGTGTTTTGAATGGTTTCAATTACTTTTTTGTATTTACTTTAGAAGATGATGTGATGCCCAGTATGGGACTATTTACAGTACACAGTACACATTAGATATATTTATGAATTTGTAGTATATTTTCTCTTGTCTTAGAATATTTCAAGAAAAAGAATTCATGGGTAATAGGACATGTTCGGTTCTAGATAATGCGTATGAGAATCAGTCAAGGCACATCAGCTTTAAGGAAACTGTGCTGTACTAGAATATTTCAATATTTGTACCCTCTCATAATAGCATAACATGTTCAGTGGTCTTTCTTACCTTTTTATGGTAGGTTTTTATTTAGTTTTATTTATTTATTTATTTGTTGCTTCAAATCTCTATTAAAGGCAGATAGTGAAACATGATACATGATAAAAACAAATCCGTGGATTACAAATTTATTTAAGTTAATGAACTTGATGTTAAAATCTTTTTCTCATCAATGGCTTAAAATCAGTGAGTAATATATTCTACTCTTTTACAAAGCAGCCTGCAGGTACACTGACACTGTATTACATGTACTCTATCCTGTAATTTGGCTTTGTACCCAGAAAATAGGTCAGTAATGTCCTTTTTAAACAGTTCTTGTATTTCGAACTTTACTGTAGCAGTAGTGATAAACCCTCTAAAATCAACTTGTGTGACACAAGCTCTCTTGTGTATGAATTAATCCTGCAACAACTTTAAGCTGCTGAATAACCAACTGCGCAACCAAGTGTCTACATATACATATATAGTCTCGTTGAGAAAAAAAAAATCTTCTGCTGTTTCCCCACTGTGGAAATCATTCATTTTTGAACTTTAAGCTCATAATCAATGTTTTATTCAAATTCAGTATTACCCGGCTTAAAAAAAAAAAAAAAAGAAAAGAAAAGAAAAAAAGAGAAATCATACTAAGGCCCAGTTACCTCCAGACTTCATATACTAATAGCTCATAGCTAATCTTTAGCTATGTGCATAATAGAAGGCAGGCTAAAGATCTTATATAAATGTATGTATTACATTCAGCAAAATGACTTTTAACTGTCCTGAGATGAGTATAAGCATTTAAATGTGAAAGTATTTTACTACTATTGCATTGCCCAGTCTTTGTCCTTGAGTCTTTTTGCACTGTACATTTTCCTTTGTACATTTTGTCCATTTCTAATCCATCTCACACAATTCTCTAGGTACTTAACAAGGCCTTCATTAAGTTGAAACATTTACAAGAGACCAGAATGTTGGATCTAAATGGATAAGTATTTATGACACTCACTTTTAGGTGACACCAAAGTAGCCAAGTCCAGTTAAACTGTGTTATCACTCGCTTACACTTTGAAAGCACCAACTACAAGCAGTGGGCAAGGTTTTTTTATTATTATTATTATTATTATTATTATTATTTTTATTTTATAGTTTTGTGAATTCTTTTGTTGCCTGACTCATGTTGCTAAAAGACAAGATCCTCACTCGGGGAAGTGCCTTGACTTTCAATTGTGTGACATTACTCTTATGGCAATAGTTCAATCAAACTCTTGCCGCAGAAATAGACTCTGGGCCTTCGATCAATTTCTGATGTGATTTGTCCTGATGTGATTTCTGAATTTAATTCTTGCACTTTTGGTTTTTTTTTTTTTCCTGAACAATCCATTTTTTGTTTCATCACTGAAGTCACGACATTCAAAGGAAGACATTCAAAAAGATTCAAAAAGTGTGATTGATCCGAGTCCAGACATGTTTCTGCCAGTATGTATTACACGGAGGTAATTCTGCTCATTATTTACTTGATGTGTGCAATCAGAGCTGATGGATTCGCCACATAGATCAACCTCAGCCAATGGTTTTAAAGTGATACTGCCTATATTTTTATTTCTTCGATTTTTTTCTTGTTGTTGTTGTTGTTGGTTGTTGTGAAAAGTACGCAAGAGTGTTATTTTCCAATCGGTTTACAAAAAGAGCATACACTTTTTAAAGGAATAATATCTGAATGTTTACAGTAACCTGTTTCTGTTTTACTCAACTGAGACAAAAAAAAATATCTGTGGGCATTTGAAATCTTTAAGATAAAAATAAAGCACAATAATTTTACAGCTTGTGGAGCCTCATGTTTACAAATAAGTAAATGAATGAATAAATGCATGCACACGATTTCCACTGTATTCACAGGTGTCTGAAACATTTGTAATGGGTCAGGAGAATAGTAGATATCCAAATATTAATTCTTGGGGTTGAACCTGAGCTGCTGTGAGTGTTTGCAGTGTGTTGTGAGGTTATCATGGAGAATAATTGTGGGATCTCCACTTTTCCTCTGAAGAGGATACACCTGGGAAGCTCACAAAAGAGTGAACGCTGCACGTAATGATCACTTATTCACTGCTGCTAGAGCCACACTGAGCCATAGAGAGAGAGCGAGAGCGAGAGCGAGAGAGAAGACCCAGTCAAGCTGTATTTTTGCCATTCAAATATTGCGCTTTCAATCTTCTTACGCTGAGATATTAGTTTATAAACTACGATGATCTTGAGAGGTTTTAATCTACTGCTTCATACCAGCCTTCTTTATATGCACATATTATCCACATCAAAAACAATCAGCTCACAGCTGTTTGTTATTCAAATAAGCCACTAATACGAGGCTTGTTAAAACATCAAGGCAGTGGGAGGTAATGCAACAAAACCCATCTAACAGTAAATTGAGAAGATATTCATATGCAAAAGCAGGACATGAATGTGTCGTATAAAAGTCCAGCCTGAAGTGGAGTCATGGTTACATTACCCTACAGAAATAATCCACAATAGGGGCAAGATGTAGGTGTGATACGACTTTCAGTGCAGGACATTACGACACCAGTGTGTTGTACTCCTCTTACACAGGGTGACCCCCCAAAAAAACCTCCTACATTTAAAAAGTAAATTAAAAAATAGACCTCAAGGGTCCAGATGCATCTGCCGAAAGGACCATTTCATAATATGCCAATAAAGAACAAGCATAGCAAGTTTGAAAGCCCCAGCTTCAGCGTGCGGCAAGTAAATATCTGGAAACCTAATATACAGTTTTGCCTCTATGACCTTGAAATGTAGGTCAAGGTCACTCACACACAAACCTATCCTAGCACTCATAATAATGAGCCAGCATAGCAAGTTTGAAAGCCCCAGCTTCAGCGCATGGCAAGTAAACATCCAGAAACTTAAGTGTGACGGAAACCATACCTATAGCTCCCGAGCCACTTTGTGGGCGGGAGCTAAAAAAAAAAACGACAAAGATAATAAAATTATTATTTGCACACATGAAACTTAGTGAGGTTTTATTGGGTGACTGTGGGCCACAGCAAGCTGCCAGTACTAACATTTTGTTCTTTCATGAAAACAAATTGGTTCCTACTATGGTTTATGTTATAGCAGTCATAAATAGTGATATTTCCTCACCTGTCTTTGAGAGTTTTCTCCATTGACGTTACTATGACAACAAAAAATTAAAATACAGCATTTCACGTACTGAGGAACTGTTACACCTTCCATCTTGAGGACTGCAGGAGAACAGTGTTACCTCGTACTGGCACAAAATGCTGACGTGAGTGAGACTCCCTCCAAAACGTTACCATATCTACAATCACACATCTTTTTAAATCTTATGTGGAGAGTCCTTCATACAAATTCCTGTGTAAGTTGGTACTATAAAAATATTACAAAAAAAACACTGAGTTTCATTAAATGCATTAAACAGTCATGAAATGAGGTCAGCTGTAGCAAAATCTCATTTTTCATTTCTAGTTTTACTGCAAATACGTTCCTCAACTCAGGTGCATGTCGCCAAAATATTATATTGTAGAACATCCTAAAGATTTAGACTTAGTAGACCACTCAGTTTATACATCAAAGTTCACAGTTGATTTTCACCAAATCATTTTTTCTGGATATAAATATTTAAGCACTGCCTATAAGTGGAGCTCTGGAAATGTTTGCTTGTAAAAGTTTCCAGAAACATTCAGAGAATAAGACAGTAAGAGAGGAAGCTGCTCAGTGCCAGCGGCGTGCGCGCCTGTGTGGTCATGTGAGTACAGACGGGAAAACAAAACCGAGCTCAAAGCTTTACCACATTCACATAAGTATAGAACTCGGGAGCTCCGCTATAACGATGATGACGATACCTTCAATATTTTTGCTAATTTATCCGGATTGAAGACACCAAATGTAACAAGTCCCTATTTAAAAGAGAACTTGACATTTTGAATAACACAATCATTTCATGTTCGGATCAACTGGAGTCATTTTGTGGTGACGCCTTAAATACAGTCTGATTGTTCAGAAGGTGTTGATTACCTGAATCACTATTTCAACAGCACTACTGATAAAAAATGATTAGGCTAGTGTCAGGTCTGCTGGAATCAGGTTAGATAAAGAACAGATGTGATTTTGTAAAAGAAGAGAATTTCATGAAGTCTCTCAAGTTTTGTTCTTTTCCCGAATATGTATTACGGACTAAAGTTAATCAACTAATATGTAAAAACTCTAATTTTCAAGAACTGAAAGGAGAGAGCTCAGAAGAGTTTGGTGTAAATAATATAAAAATTACTTTTCATCCCTTGTTGTACATACATATGTTATGAGGTGTTTCAGTGAAGCTCCGTGTAGTGAAAACTAAACACTTTTGAATTTAGAAAAATGGGGCCATTTTTAAAGTCTATACTTATGATGGCTAATGTTATTTTATGATAAAGTAGTGTCATTTGAACTCCTGTACCAAATTTCATGCATCAGCATTTGAACTATTTTTGCATCAAGAGAGAGGCACACACACTGAGACAGGGAGACAGTCACAGTCAAACACACACACACAGACAGAGAGACACCCACACTCAAACAGACACATGGAGACAGTCACACACACACACACACACACACACACACACACACACACACACACACACACACACAGAGAGAGAGAGAGAGACACACACACACACACACACACACACACACACACTTAACACACTTTCTCACAGACTTCTTGCCAATTGGACCAATCTGCCATCTGCATTCATGCTGCTTTTTTCCCATTGAGGCTGAAGCATGTTTGCAGCCGTCACACACAATGCAGTCAACAGCCCGTCGACATTACAGCAGGCCGGAACGACAGGCGAGAGCTTTATTCCCTTAATGAGCCATCTTTTCCTCCCCCTTTACCCCATACATTGTGCCGGGTGGAGATAAGCCTCAGGGCTGCACCGCTTCCAAAAACCTTCCAGCGCAAACTGAAACCGTGGACTGGATGCAGCAGAGAGCATGACGTACAGCCGGGCTTGAATAGCTAATTGGTAGCGGTGGTGCTAGCAGGAGTTGGAGTTAAAGTGCAAAGATATTAATGGATCTGTAGATGTGAGACTGTGTGTGCTCATTCAAGCTAAACTTAACGAGTGACAGAAGTAAGCGATATCACAGAAGCACCTAGCACACTCACGGTACTTTCGCATGACATGTATCACCATACAGTGTGCAGCACTGCTAACTTACAAAACATATACTTGTGCTGTACTTTAAGAAGTATATAAATAAATAAATGGAAAGTAGCAGTTACACATTCATTCACATGAACAGCTCGCCAGGCCATCGCAGCAGTTACACATTATGTTGTAATATATTTTCATAAGTTTTCTTTTCTTTCCTTTTTTGTAACCAAAACTATAATATAATAATTAACTAAGTCAATAGCTAGCATTCTGTAGCAATAGCAAGGTGTTTTTTTTAACCCAACCTATAGTGAATGCTAACTAACTTGCTCGCTAATGGAACTGAATGCAATGCTTGCCAACTTACCAAGATAGCATTTTTACAGTGCACTGGCAGGGTAGCATTCTGTAGCAAAAGCAGGGTTTCTAGCCAAACCAATAGAGAATGCCATTTAACTAGCTCACTAATGTAACTGAATGCTGTGCTTGCTAGGTAACCCAGGTTGCATTTAACAAATAGTTACCAAGGTCACTAGCTAGCTAGCAATTGCTACTAGCAAGATCCAAATTTCCTGATTTACTGCTACCAGGCACCTATGTGACATAAACTTTAAAGACACCGATGTACTATTTTATTCACTTCTGTATATTTTATACTATTTTCTGAACCGCTTAATCCCAATTAGGGTTGCGGGGAGGCTGGCGCCCATCTCAGCTGACTCTGGGCAAGAGTACACCCTGGACAGCTTGCCAGGCCACCGCAGGGCAGAAACACACTGACGGCAATGCAGCCTACTCTTTACGAAAGTCTCATTTACTTATTTATATATTCAATTTTATTTATTTATTTGTTTGTTTGTTTGTATACTTAATTGTATACTAGTGTGGAGTAGTAAACAATGAGTTTCAGCCTAGTTAAATCAGCCACAAAACAGTTTTTGTGGAGTTCTTGTAATTGCTGGCATTTGTTTGTTTGTCAGTTTGTCTGTGAAAAAATTCTTGCCCACACCATGGATTTTCATGGATGCATGGATTTTCACCAATTTGGTAGGAACACTAAACCAATGAATTCTCAGAGATGACTTGATTTTGGAATGTCAAGGTCAAAGGTGAAGGTCAAAATTTTTTTTTATTATAAATTTTATTTTTTTTATAGTTATATTCTTATAACTTTGAATCGAGTGCCAAAAGGAAACAATATGTGGACTTTAAATGAGACAGTTACCTTCGACCATGAGTGACTTTGAACGGTCAATCCTCAACCATCTCGTAAATTCTTCAAATTTGATTTTATCTATCTATCTATCTATCTATCTATCTATCTATCTATCTATCTATCTATCTATCTATCTATCTATCTAGTTATTTATTTATTCATTCATTCTATATTATTTATTTGTAAATAATTTGTGTATTTGGTCACGTCCATGTACTACAGAATATATCAGAAGGCAAGCACATTAGAAATTAAGACCAGTAGCATATAGGGCCTATCTGGTATATTATCCTTGCTGTATGACAACACTCTGTGGGTCCCTCTCTAGTTCTTTTTGTTGTTGTTTATATATGACCAAAAGAATAAGAAAAATGTTCGTTAAAGCTTCTAAATTTAAACTTACTGTGTATTTCTCCTGAACAACTTCCTGTATATCAAACATGTCCAAATAAAACTTATTAATAACTCTCACTGTGAAATATATCTTTTGTAATTATATTTTTTACAGTCAGATTGTGCAACCAGTCAGTTCGAGATAACTTCCTAGTCATTTCACAAAATTCCTAAAACTTTTAGCCAGTCATTTCATGAAATAACTGGTTTCATAATCTGACTGTAACATATATAGAAGACAAAAGGGAATTCTGCAAGAGGATGCGTAACGAGGTTGCTTCACTAGTTCTGATTTCAAATCTTTCAAATATGTTCTGTCTAACATGCCCTAGTGAGATCAGATCGGAAGGCTGGCTCGAAAGTTTTGGCGCCCTCTGCCCAGTCCAGTGTAACATGTGCTGTGGTCGAGATGATATGGAAGGAAGAAGATGAGGCTTTTCACCAGGATTAGGATGAAGCCAATCGTGTATGGAGTAAGATAGCTTTCTGTAACTGAAGGGGATTAGGAACATTTTCATGGTTTAATTCACAGGTTTAGTATGCTGCTATGAGTTTGCGTGAAGTGTGTGTGTGTATGTGTGTGTGTGTGTGTGTGTGTGTGTGTGTGTGTGTGTGTGTCTGTGTGCGTGTGTGCATTTGTGTCTGTGTGCGTCTGTGTGCGTGTGTGTGTGTGCATGCAAAGCAAGACATGATGACTGTTTGGGTGCTCGGTGTGCTAATCTCCACTCTCCCAAGCATCTGGAGCATTGGGTGTGCATGGACACACACACACACTATCTGTGATGGCAGAAGGCCTGGGCACCAGAGTTTGCCCAGCGTTGGCACCATGGCTGGTCACTGGAGCTTATTACACGGAGGTGTGTGTGAGTCTGTCTGGGCTGCATCTCACTCTTCTGTATTTTAAACTTGGAAGAGTGTAGTGAGTAAAGACATGGGAGTAGACAGAGAGAGTAAGATTTTGTTTTGTTATCTCTCTCCCGTGCGTGCTCTCTCTCTCTCTCTCTCTATCTCTCTCTCTCTCTCTCTCTCTCGCTCTCTCTCTCACAAACACACACACACACACACACACACACACACACACACACTCTCTCACACTCTCTCTCTCGCTCTCTCTCTCTCTCTCTCACTCTCACTCTCTCTCTCTTTCTTTCCCCAGAAGCTCAGGTCAGACTGCAACAGCTGGTTCTCCATTTGCTGCAACCAAGTGTTGCCACAGATTGGTGTGTGTGTGTGTGTGTGCGTGTGTGTGTGTGTGTGTGTGAACAGTTTTATTGATTCATCATAAATATTCATCAAGTCATCCACAGTTTTTAGCAAAAGATTCTCATTTATGCCACTTCACTCCTTTCCTATTCTTTTTTCTTTTCCACATCACCTTTAAGTGTAAGCAGTTGAAAAGTTGAAGCAGTCGAAACGCTTTCAGAAATTGAGGATAGGACAACAGGAGATGGATGGTTTGTGACTGACGAGAGAGAAAGCCAAGAAAAAGAAGGCCAGGAATCTCCAATGAGGTGGAGAGAGAGTGTGTGTGTGTGTGTGTGTGTGTGTGTGAGAGAGAGAGAGAGAGAGAGAGAGAGAGAGAGAGAGAGAGAGAGAGAGAGAGAGAGAAAGGGTTGGGTGTTGAAGATAAATGAAAGCAGGGTCTTAGCCAAATAATTAAAATAGAAGGAAGGAATAAAAGAGACTGAGAGAGTTGCACAGTCAGAATTAATCCCCCTATTATCAATCAGTGAATAATGATCCAAAAACAAAGAGTTTTTCTCCTAAGCCCTCTTTATTAAAAAACTTGCCAATGCCAATTGCACTCGAGTCTTTTCCACAGGGGCACAAAGAGAATTTGCATAACAAAACTTCAAGCAATCACAGATATAATTTGTATTGTAGGTCAATGCATTCGGAATCTGGCTTCTTGTTGCGTAATATATTTAACAAATAAACATTACACATTTTCCAGCAAGTGCAACACAAAAGGAAAATTAAACGGAAAGATTTATTTTTTGGTTGTTTTGGTAAGTTTTTTATGTAAAATGTAGCGCTCTTTGGTCCCTGTAGCTCTTTGGTGGCGCCCTAAATTCATACAACTTTTTCTCTGTGTCCGTTCCTTCTAACCTCCAGCTTTGGCCACAAAGCGTCTCCTAATGTTTCTGATACCTCAGACCTTGGCCATCCTGTCAACCCCCCTCACTGTGTCCCCTAGCTAGGGTGCTGACCCTCCAAATAAAACCACCCCCTTCCACCACCAGGCCTTGTTCCTTATCTAGAAGTCCAAATCCCATCATGGTGCCAACTGTCATGGTTGCCCATGCCCTCTATGCTCTCTGGAAGCTTCTACAATCATAACGATTAGCCAATACAAGGTCAGGGTTTGGTGAGTGATATCCGTGTCATCCAGTCACATGAGTTGAGACATGTGCTTCCTGTAGGAGTTGGTCTGTAAAATGGTCGTGGTGATTTTTTTTTTTTTGTCTAATCAGAGACATGAAAAGGAGCCAGAAAGGTGGAGCTCCCTACAAACTGGGATCCAAAATGGTGGCTGGTTCATTTAAGGCATGATCCGCTGGCACAAAATGGAGATGATTTGCTCCTTTGGCTGAGCTGTAAGTAAAGGACAATGTTATACGACGTAAAGCCGGCCAGCTGACTAACAAAGCCACAAATGGTTGCCACAATCCCAGAGCCGTAAGCTACATGTTCTGCTTATAAGGTCATGGAGGAAAACAACCAAACGTGAGCTGGTATTTTCAGTGAATGTCACCATGTCAGGTTTTTGAAAGGGCAGCAGCCTGATTTTCAGCTTCATGTAAAGATTTGGTTACATTGCTATGTTCCTCTTATTTCATTTTATATTTAAAGAGTATTCTGCTGTGTTCTTGTGAGGATAAACATGAAAATGAGGCTTTCTGTTTAATTTAAGGCTGATTTCCTGGGCTAGATGCATTACAACTGTCAGCCATTTAAATGCAATGAATCATGGAGCGCCGTCTTTCGGAAGGTGTCAGTGGACAAATTGGTATGAGTATTAATAAAACTAATAGCCTTTAATTAACTAATAAAACAGCCTCTATAAGGTCGTTATAGGAAAAGGATCCATGATGGGAGTGAAAGCTGAACTACCTTTACGCGTGAAATGACTTCTAATTTTTACTTAGTAACTAAAGCGTCATGCTTTTAACCACTTTATGTTGAGGAACGATACTGCCTCTTATTACTTATGCTACATCAGCTATAAATATTCATTCCCTCTTTTTTTTCTCTTTTAAAATTAGTAAGATGAAAAAAACTGCAGCTTGTCATGCGAAATAATGTAACTGCTTCTCATTAACATAGTTCCTAGCAAAGGACTGTGATACAGAGCAACAATGTGTTATACATAGTAACAGTCTGTTATGCATCGAAACCGTTTATTATATATAGCAACGGTCTGTCACACAAGGCAAAGGTCTGTTATACATAGCAACGGCCTATTATACAGTACATTGCAATGGTCTGTTATACATAGCAATGGTCTGCTATACATTGCAATTGTCTGTTATACATTGCAACGGTCTGTTATACATAGCAACAGCCTATTATACATTGCAACGGTCTGTTATACATAGCAACAGCCTATTATACATTGCAACGGTCTGTTATACATAGCAACAGC
>JAQMYF010000009.1:6771066-6782255 GCA_030014195.1 Neosilurus mollespiculum
AATAGTGTGGGAAGGACACATCTGAGTTTTAAACTAGCTTTAGTGTTCAATCCTTTTGTTGTGAATGTGTTTCTTTAACCATCAGGAATGTAGCTTTTTAGTGAAAATTAAACTCCAACTCCAACAGGGATAATGGAATCTAACTCTGGAATCGTTTAATTATTATTAATATTAATATTAATATTAATTGTTAGCTGAGCCTCAACCATTGAGGCCGATGTGTTACAAACTCCTTCTGAATAAAACCTCTAGTGCTAATGCCCAGTAAGCGTTCTGCAAACAACTTGGTGCAACTTCTCGTCGTTTTTACTATTATGATTTTTTTTTATGCACATTAGCGTTGGGCAAATATTCTTTGCTCTTTTCTCAGACAGACAGATGACACGTGGACTCAACTCAGCTTGACTTCCAGAACATTCTGTGAGTTGAACCGATCTGGCAGACGCTCCTCGAGCTGATAGGTCGACGTGGTTGTCTCGGTGCCACGGTTGTCGTGGCGACCATGTCCTGTGGTGACGGCAGATAGCCGCGTGAACTCGTTTCTGGCTGTAAAAACTTCGAGAACGAGGGAAAGTTTTTCTGTTTTCTGTCAGAGCAGAGGCGTCCATAACGGTGGCCAGTGAGACTCTCTCTCTCTCTCTCTCTCTCTCTCTCTCTCTCACTCTCCCACACACACACACACACACACACACACACACACACATATAGCTGTGCAGGGAGAGTTGGATATGCACCTTATGAAGACATTGAAACCGACACACATCTGTGTTTCCTCTCACATGCACTGTGAGCTGACCCGAGCCTCCACAATCCACGAGAGAAAAAAGAAATGAACATTTCAAATTGAAATGCTGAGGTGCAAAGTGCAGAGCGGTTCTGGCACAGCTTGAGCTCTTTCCGAGCCAGAAAACTAAAGTCAAACCCCCCGAAACACCCCGCAATAATTAGCGGCGTTGTGACCGTTCCACTCTTCCAGCTCCTGTGAACCACTTGCGCTCTTCTTCTCTTGCTCTGTTGCTGTCATTCCCTTTGAGACGCCGGTGCGAGAAATCACATTTTTTCAACACTTCTCCCTGAGGTGCTTCTGGCAGACTCACAGAGGAAGACCGCTCCATCCTTTCATACGGCCTCCGTTCTCGCTTTTCCCACCGTACTCTCGATTTCGATCTCTTTGAAGTGCTAGCCATTGCTGGCGTATCTGTATGTTTCTGGCTAACAAGTCTGAAAACACCACTGAAGGTAAGCGATGGAGGAAATCGTAATGGACATGTCGTTTGGGGAAAAAACAACAACAACTGACATCTAAAAAAAGAAAAAACAAATGATCAGAAGAGTTGTGATTTTCATGGCCAAATGATTTAGAAAACCCAACCATGTCCGTGTGCAACATATACGTATATGTGTATGTGTGTGAATGATCGTATTGTGTGAAAGACTTAAAGACATTCCAATTAGGGCGACTGTCTCCATATGTTCATCCACATACATCCATATTCTCTCTCTCTCTCTCTCTCTCTCTCTCTCTCTCTCTCTCTCTCTGTGTGTGTGTGTGTGTGTGTCCGTCCATCCTGTCAGGAACTATAGTTAAAGCCCTTCTCATTTGATTCCATTATGGCTGACCAATTAAAATGTTTTAAACAAAAGCCTGGCATTTACTGGCAGGAGAAAGGAAACCTGTCGCAATTAGCACATTTACATACATTTCCATTGACTCCAATTAGGTCACCAGCTCCCACAGCCCTCTTTGAATCGCACTCTTTCTCTCTCAAGCCTCTAAAATGTTAATTAAGGAAGGGGAACTCCGGATCCTGGCTACGGGTTGGCCATATGGACCTCGCATATGCTCCATATATGTCCATACACGCACCATATATATAATTAATAGTGCGGTTCTCTCAATGAGCCGAACTGGCATCTGGTACCAAGATTTATTTTTTTCCCTAAAATCCATGCACAACAACAACTCCATGAAATCCACTCTGAGACAGTGTGTTAGCCACTTTCACTCTGTTGGGATTCTTTATAATAAGCAGCGGTGTCCAGCGGTGTTCAACCCCCCCGCCATTTATTCAAGTAATTTTTACATTTTCTCTACATCATTATTGGATTTATTCTCCAGTCACTGGCTCAGTAATTTATGTTGATTCTGTTTGGCCATGCTAGCACATCTACACTGAAACTATAGATCCAACTCCAGCTCGAAGGCCGAGCATCACAATTAGGATGCGAGACAAAAAAACCTGATCATAAATCAGCACTTTTATCCCAAAACATTTGATGAATAAAACCACTGGCTCACGTTTTTCTGGCAAAAATGCTCCTTTTATTCTCTCGCTTTTGGAGCCGAAGCAAACACGCGCGGCCATAATGGCCCTCTTGCCAGGCGCTAAGACCTGGACGCTGAACAAGCCAGGCTAAAATGGCGGCCATTTAAAAAAAAAAAATCCTGCCCCCCTTACTGCTGTAATCACAGTTATTATGAGTACAATAAGGACTCCATGAAACTCTGTGTACCACCATGTACTAATAAAGGTCATTATAAAGGGCGCGTTAGCATGGATAAGATGTTAGCATGGTGCTGCTAAGTCTCTATAAAAACGCATGAGAGAGAAACGGGAGCGCTAACCTCTCATTGGGAGGGATATGAATAGCCTTTGTTTTTCACCACTCCTCCGAGCCAATGGCTGGAACTTATTACGAGGTTGTGTGTGTGTGTGTGTGTGTGTGTGTGTGTGTGTGTGTTTTAATATGTAGACCTATTTATGCATAAAGCCCATATTTGTGGTTAGTTTTATGTGAATATGTGTGTGTGTGTGTGTGTGTGTGTGTGTGAGAGAGAGAGAGAGAGAGAGAGAGAGAGAGAGAGAGTACACGTGTACATCTGAGGCAATGTATGAGTGCATTGTCTTTTTTTTCCGAATGTGTCTTCATGTATGAAAGTGTGTGTGTGTGTGTGTGTGTGTGTGTGTGTGAGTGTGTGCATGTGTGTGTGTCATCTGCTTCTTCGTCCCATAAGGGGCATCAGTGCATGTGTGTGTGTGTGGTTCAGTGTGTGCCAGGTAGGTGGTGGTGGTGGTGGATAGCTGGTTGGTGGATGGTTTTTGGCTCGGCTGGACCGGTACCAGGTGCGGTTTCTGTGTCCATGAAAGCTGTGAAATGCAATAGGATTTTGCAGGATTTTCTGGCTATGCAGTTCGCCGCCTTTTATTTTTTTTTCCTCCAAAGACACAGATTTGGGCTAAACCTGTCTCTCTCTCTCTCTCTCTCTCTCTCTCTCTCTCTCTCTCTCTCTCTCTCTCTCTCTCTCTCTCTGCTAATGCATCTCACGGCATACAAATAAATTAGTGTGAACCTAAAGGTGTCCTTTAAAAAAAAAACCCTCTCCTGAGAGATTAGAAAGGTGTCGGTTGTCAAATGTAAATCACGTACTTTTTTACATAAATATTTTACTTGCGAATGATCTACACGGTGTGTAATAATTGCACAAAAAAGATTCTGTCTCATTTTACATGAACAGATTTAATATGACACGGCATGGTAGCGTAGTGGTTAACATTTCCGCCTCACAGCAAGAAGGCCCTGGGTTCGAGTCCTGAACTCAGCGAGGGCGTTTCAGTGTGGAGTTTGCATGTTCTCCTGTGCTTGCGTGGGGTTTCCTCTGGGTACTCCGGTTTCCTCCCACAGACCAAAGACATGAATATTATGCTAATTGGTTGTTCCAAATTGTTCCTGGGTGTGAGTGTGAGTGTGAATGGTTGTGTGTGTGGCCCTGCGATGGCCTGGCAAGCTGTTCAGGGTGTACCCCACCTTTGCTCAGAGATGGGATAGGCTCCAGCGACCCTAATAGGATTAAGTGGTTTGGCATTTGAGTGAGTGTGAGATGAGAGCAAAAGAATGAATGAATGAATGAATGAGACCTAATGCAACATTGTTTTTTCTTTCTCTTATGATATGGTATGGTAACTGAGAAACTCTTATGATATGATATGGTAACTGAGAAGTTTCAGGTACCCGATGTTCGTTTTTTGACTGTTGGACTGAATGTTTGGCATCTACGGAGCTAACAGAGGTGGATAAAATCTCCAGTTAATTATTTATCCCATTCAACTAGTAAAAGTGTTCTAGTTGTTTGACTAATTACATATAAAATGGATAAATGCAACTGCTATGAAAAGCTAGTGATGCAAGTGAAGTATTAATAACGACAAAGATATTCTTCTTACAACATTTCAAAGGTAGCAAATCATGTCATTGACCAGCGGCACTAATAATTCCATGCCCCATCCTCGCTATCTTTAGGCCTTCTTATGGTGTGTTTAACCATGGGGTGACTTAATAAACTTGTATAAACCTCAGGCATCCATGCATTACAATTTAAATTTATAAGGCAACAGTTTTTATTCTGCGAAGCCAGTAAATCTGAGAGGATATAATACATTATGCTTTTCCTCAGATATAAAAGAAGATCTGTGATTAATATGTAATCAGGTTCGTTTAGAACTACCAGACCTTTTTCAACCCTAAGATTGTTCTAGTTGTTTAGTCTCCTGTTAGATCTCATACAAAAGCTACAAACTGGGGAAGGTGAACGTGATCACATGCTTTATCCGAGGTACAAGAAGCCACCTGATGACATGTTTTCAAACGTCAAGGGGCGATGTAACACATTCAGAGGAAAGCTGCTACTTCATATTCGAGCCCACTGTTTCATACACAAGCTCACAGGTACCTATGACTGACAGGGGAGAGAGACGCTATGCCCCTCCCCCTCGCTATGTGCTTGAGAGCATGGCCAGTTGGGCTCGTTTGGAATACACATGGCTGTAGCATCATCAGGCATCGAACTTGCGATTTCTAGTCAATGGAGGTTTTTTTACGCACCAGTAGTTTGTCCTTTGTCATTAGTAAGCCATCAGTTATCCAATACTTATCGTCGTAGCAACAGTTCATTTCACTGACAGCTTTTTAAATCGGTGCATCATTTGATTTATTGATGATTTATAATCATTGTGTGGAATCGGTACATTGATCCAAATTGGATTCCTACTGCATGTTGGATCTCCATAAGAGTTGGATGACAGATTTAATTTACATTTATTAATTATTTATTATTCATTAAAATATATATTTATAAATTAATTATTAATTATTTTATAAAATATACTTAGAAATGAATTATTAATTTACAAATATTATCTGTAATTAAAAGTAAAAAAAAAAGGTGTACCACTTTAGTTGATGTGTGTAATGCAGAAGGTGGTGGGAATATTTAAAGGGGTGGTGTCATGGATGTGTCAGTGGTTATCAAAGAACACAATAATTTATATAAATTGGGAAATAAATATATAAATATGAAAAGAATAGTTTGGTTTATAAAGGATACTAGACATGAATAAGGTTTATACAACAGATTTGTTAGGAGTTTGCCAGAGAAATGGCAGCCATAGCGTAATAGTTAGAGTTGGGACTGAAAGGTTGCTGGTTCAATTCCCGAGCCAGCAGGAAAAATGTGTGGCAGTGGGGGAGTGAGCTGCACCTTCCCTTTCTCCACCTTCATGGCTGAAGTGCCCTTGAGCAACGTACCTAACCCCCATCTGCTCTCCGGGCGCCCCAATGTGAGTGGCAGCCCATTGCTCTGAGTGTGTGCTCACTGTTTACGTGTGTGTGTGTGTGTGTGTGTGTGTTCACTTTGGATGGATTAAATGCAGATATAATAATTTCCCTTGTGGGATTAATACAGTATAGCAAAATCCAAAATAAATAAATAAATAAATAAATAAAACCTGTTCAGCCCAAAAAGATTTCAAAAAGGACTTGCTGCAGTCCTTTAGCTCCATATCAGGCTCGAAAACATTTAACTCCTTTTGATTTACAAGTTAAAATTCTATTTAATGAACATAGACTAGTATTTTGGATCACTGCACATTTACACAATGGTCAATCAAAAAAACTGGGTAAAAATGCTGAATCTACTTGTCTACTATGCACCTACCAATAAAAACTACAAAGACATGAATGCTGCTTGTTCCAGGTGTCCAGGCTATTGTTTTATCCCTGTACATAACTGATGTGGCTTAGAACACCATGATCAACAATCATGAACAAAACATCCCGTGTATATAGTGCCGGAATCAGTAATCGTGTCAAAACAACAGGAAAACCACTAGATGACCAAAACATTGCTGCGCACTTGTAATTATCCACCGATGATCTTAATGCTGTAGTACGAGACATTCTTCAAACCTTTCAAAAAGGTCCACCTGGGTAAATCTTATGGCTGGAATGCCAGATATGAAAAGTGAAGGCTTTTGCATCAGGATTCCTGCCAAAATTCCTTAAGCCTTGGTCTCACATCGCCAGAATGATTTCATGGTAGATGTTTTTTTTTCCTTCTGGGGTCAACCGACATCGTCTTGTACTGAAAGTGTTCAGAATATGTGACAGCTGAGGAGCTAGCATAAGAACCAGGTGGGCGTGGCTTTCATTGACAGAAAGTTTTGTCGTGTTGAAAACGATTGTGGGTCAAGCGCTTGATCAGTGCAACTGCTGCAAACATGAAGGCATCCGTGAGGCAAACATGGCCTACCATATATTACCATAGATCTCTTTAAATGTCCATGGAACAGAGACTGAAGCATTTGCATCGCGGTTACTGCCGGTAGACATGACGACTGAGATATATGCATCCCAGACATTCACGTTCCTCAGGCAAGTGCATATTTTTTGTGACACAATTCACCTGAATGGATACTGAATGGCCATGCTAGTCCCAGCTACAGTTCTCACATATCAACCGGCTATGTGAGGCCTGAGTGTAGCTAGATGCTGTAATATCACTTTTTGGTATCATTTCACCATCTGCCTCCGCCTCCTGAAGTTTGAAAACTGCACCAGAAGTTATATGAATGAAAAATATATATTTTTAGGATGATAGTCACATTTCTACAGGTTATTTCTCCTTCTGCTTTTTTCTAATATTCCTATTTTTAAAAGGAGATTAGCTTATTAATGCCATTTAAAGTAAAAAATGTGGGTATGAAGGCTATTTATGTAAAAAATAAATAATGGAAAAAAAAAAGTAATTAAGTGAAAGCTACATTAAGATCCAGAAGCCGACCTGGAACACTACTCTGCCTTGGCTGATCAGCTACAATTACACCGACCATTTGTGTAAATTTGTTTCTTCAATCAGCACGGTGCAGAAAGACCATTAAACATGGCGTTAAAAAGGATTTTTAGAGGCTTTATGTCTTAAGACTCGGCTTGTGTGTGGTCATTTGTGAGCGTCTGAGAGCGTTAGATAAGAGCAGCTGTGAATCGTGAAATGAAGTGGCTCTCTGTTTGACTTGCAGGCCACGGAATCGTATCTGGTGCATGAAGAGGCGAGCCGAGGAGCCGCGCTGCCCGAGTGCTTCCTGGTCCCAGATACTTACAGGGTACGAACCGTCTCTTCTTCTCTGTTCTTTGTTGTTTTTTATTTTCATTCCTTTTTTTCTTTCAATGTCTCTTTCGGTTGTACAACCTGAACATTCCGAACACGTTCATGTCTCTTCCTTCAGTTGGTCACTTCGACACTATCTCAATACGATGAAATGATTAATTTCACCACAGCACACATCTGTGACAGTCGTAGGTACTGCAGTCGGTGCTTCTGTATCACTGACAGTCAACTCAACATACCAGTAAAACATTATTTTGGTAAAGCTCAGTGATGTCACAGGAAGTAGATACGTTGTAGAGAAGTTATGGGATTTAATATTTTTCTTTCTTTCTCTCACGTTGATTCACTTACTGTAACATAGCAAGTTCATGTATCTATCTCTGTCTCATACAGTAGTGTGCAGTGAAGATTATTCACCACCACTTTTGTCTAAAAGGGCTTCCAATAAAAAGAAGTAAAAAATTACTTCTCTATAATTTTTTGGTGAAAATGTATTGCTATTGTAGGCAATGAGAACCAAAAAAATCATTTCGACAAGTATCTTGAGGTAAAAGTATATATAACACTGAAAATATTTTTGGAAAGTGTCGCAAATTTTTATTTATTTATTTTTTTTACTTTTGCATAGCATGAATGAACTTATGGAATGGTTTAGCAAGTGAAGAAATAAAAAAAAAATACAGTGATACAGTGATGATTATACACTTAACAAAATGAAGATAAATCAGAAAGTACTATTCAAGTATTTATTTCATGTAATATTGGATCATATTGATGAGAATAAGAAAACAAACAACAATATGTAGTAATAACAAAAATAGTCTCTTTTTTGAGGAAAAAAGTCAATATTTAGTGTGGCCACCCTTTAATTTGATTACAGCATTTAACTTTTCAGGCGTAGTGTTCACATATTTTTTAATTTCTAAAATAATCTAAAATAAAATTTGCAACACCTTTAAATTTTTCTGAGAAATTGGTATCTTCAGTGTTTTTGTTTATTATATATATATATATGTACAGATAGTTATAGATAGATGGAGACAGCGAGAGAGCGAGAGAGAGAGAGAGAGAGAGAGAGAGAAAGAGAGAGAGAGCAATTTGTCTAATTTGCCATTTTTTACATTTTTAATTTTAATTAATTTTTTTTACTCAATCATTTTTCTTGTTTCTTAGTAGAGATATTAATCGGCAGAATTTTATTATTTTTTTTTCTTTCCTCAAGAGTTTTTATTCTGTCTAATGAGGCTCTGCTATACTCCTGGTGTTCTGTGTGTGAGGGTGTGTGTGTATGTGTGTGTGTATGTGTGTGTGTGTGTGTGTGTGTGTGTGTGTGTGTGTGTGTGTGTGTGTGTATGTGTGTGTGGATCCCACAAATGTAATTTACCCACATTAAAAAACAAAAAACAATTGAAGATCTTTTTTTAATCATGAATACTTTGTATCTTGATATGACTGTCATTGATCAAAAAGAAGAAGAAGAAGAATAAAAGGGCTTCATTTGCATTATTGTGGTATTCAAAGCTTCAGCATATTTGCATGTTTAAAGGCAAAGCCCTCGCTTTACATTTATTTGCCTAAGTTCAGTCTAGTGGCACGTTTTGGAAACATTTGGTCTGAATGACCTTTGTATCCATTCATGCAGAACAAGGACTTTAAATGAATACATCCTTGATCCACATATTAAAAGAAAGATGTTGCTCAATTGTTTTACAATATAGTTAATGTCTAAAAGGCATTTTTACACTATTTATCATAATATGTTTTACACAGTGTGGTCAGAATTGGTTTAACTGTATGAGTAATTTTGTTATATAATGTAATGAGTTGATAGATTTTCATATGGTCACCTTGGACATGCTAAACTGCCCTATTACTAACAGTGATGGGAACACATTTTTTTGGTAAATCCCTTTCAAAATAACTGTTTTTATAATATAATATAATATAATGTAATTTCATATAATATAATGTAATATAATATAGTAGAACAATGAAAAAGGTCATGGATTGAGACTCCATGCTTTAAAGAATAGATTCTTCACGGCTCATATGACTGTACACCCTTCCATATGTACATCCTTCCATATGTAAATCCAAGGTTGATAGAAGGGCAACTGGACTTGCATTAGTTTTGTTTTAGTTTGTTTTCATTTTTTTTTTTTTTTTTTGTTTTTTTGTTTTTTGAAGATGTTCCGCCTGTCATCCGAGAGTTTCTTCAGTTCAGAACTGAGAGACGAAACGTGTTCCAGAAAATCAAGCATGTCCAGGTGACCTTGTTTTAACCTTGGATATACTATAACTATAATGGACAGCTGAGAATCTACACAGACATATCTAAAAGAAAAAATAAGCTAGGCCTGAGGTTAATAAACTTATAACCAATGATTAATACCTTTACATACCATTATGGGGAACTCTGCTTTTAGGAAATATGCCTAAATATACATTATGTATTGACATTAATGACGGAAATGAGAAGGAATTAAAGCAATTTTTACCTTCTGTGGTTTATGACATTTAAAAATAAAAGGAAAACAGGAGAAAGGGACTCAATAATAATTGATCATATTTGGATATTAGGTTAGTTAGTAGATTAGGTAATTGAAAAATAAGTAATTAAAATGTCATTAATATGTAATTACAGCAAATAAAATATTACATATAGTGCTTTAGCACATAATATACATTTAATATCTGAAATACTTCATTATTAATAATTATTACTAGTACTACTACTACTGCTAGTACCAATAATAATAATAATAATAATAATAATAATAATGATAATAGTTATCTTCCTCTTCTTTTGGCTGTTCTTTTTAGGGCTCACTACAGCCGCATGCTTGATTTGGCATATGTTTTACGCCTGATGCCATCTCTGATGCAACCGCCCCTATTTACTTAGGCTTGACTTGGGACAACCATTAAGAGCACACTGGCTAGTGTGACCCCCCAATGGCTGGGTTAATAATAATAATAACAATAATAATAATAAGAAGAATAAGAATAATTATAAAGGCCAAAATGTAAAACACTTCCCTATAGTGGCATCATTGGGCCATGTGAGCTCATCTTTCTTGCCTGGGTAGCAGGAGGAAGTACGATCCAAAGACCAAGCTTTATATCCTATTATCAACATGGAAGATGTATGTGTTGTTGTTGTTGTTGCGACTCTACTGCTCAATCTTTCCTACTTCGATCAGCACTGCATCCCTGAGCATGTCCTCTATTTGAATTTCAGTTTTCTCTGTTAAAGTGCAGCGCGTCCGAGCCTTCAGGGAACAGCTTATTTTTCTCTGATTATTCAAATGCCAGCCAGATAATAATGGCGCTCGTGGAATTACAGGGTATTGGACTTTGATTTCGATCGCATGAATGGGGCGTTTGATTAGTCCTCTGTCTCGCCAAGAATTAACTTCCAGTCACACAAGCGTACGATTCATTCACAGGTGGAGCGACGTAAAGCTTCTTTACCGATGTACAGGATAAATGAATAGAGCTGATTTATAACATAATCTGAAGATCAACTCGGTTAATGAGACAATATGGCATGTTTCTGGGTTTCTGGATGTGACGTGTTTGTTGTTCAGTTATATAGAGAAAACCTATCTGCATTAAAAATGTCATTACCATCATTTAACTGCAAGCCATATGGGAGGGATTAAGTTTAAATGTGTGTGTGTGTGTGTGTGTGTGTGTGTGTATGTGTGTGTGTGTGTGTGTGTGTGTGTGTGTGTGTGTGTGTGTG
>JAQMYF010000009.1:6782355-6812326 GCA_030014195.1 Neosilurus mollespiculum
GTGTGTGTGTGTGTGTGTGTGTGTCTGTGTGTGTGTGTGTGTGTGTGTGTGTGTGTGTGTGTGTGTGTGTGTGTGTGCGCATGTTAAAAGGGAAAACCACATGCTCTAACTATATTGCATTTCTTGTGTGTTTTAATGGGCACATTACCGACTAAAACCGCCAGCCTCGACTTCTTGTTTCTGGACCCCTGCTTAGCTGGAGGCTGAGAGAGGGGGAGGGGGGGGGGGTTGGGGGTTTGCGTGTGTAGAAATAAAAAAAGTTGCTCGTAAAAAATGAAATGATTTCTTTTTATTTCACCTCACACTCTTATTATGTTTAATGACTTACGTGTGTGAGTGTGTGTGCGTGTGTGGAGACTTTTTGCTAATGTATGCAATGCAGCATAAGCCCTTCAGTATTTTTGGGTAGTTGCCCTTGGGCGTGGTGAGAGAAATTGGGTATCGAAGCACTCTCACCCTTCTCTGCCCTTTCTTTCTCTCTCTCTCTCTCTCTCTCTCTTTCTCTCTCATTATCCTTTTACTCTCTATGTCTCTCACTCTCTGTGTTCCCTCTGTGAGTTATTCCCATACTGGCCATCCTCTTGCTCCTGTCGGTTTTGGATACCTCATCCTTTCTGACGACGCTTCAGCTCATTTATCCGCCGCTCAGATGCAGAGACTGTGTCATGTTTTCGAAATAAAAGGAATTATTTATTGGCATGAGGCGCTCATCATTATCAGTAGCTTTAATTATTAAGGTTTAAAGATACTTTTCTGGAAGTTTACACTCTCAAAAAAGGAGGTACGAGACAAGAATATATCTGCTTTTACAGGTACACTTTTAAAACGTTCCCTCAGAAGTACAGTGCTAATTCTTAAAGAAATGGTATAAATGATGTAAAACAAAAAATGAACAAATGTGTACTATTTCAGCCCTAAGGGTCCCTGCAGCTATCTGAAACATAATCTGTTATTTACTAAATCGTTAGTTAATCATTAATTCAATAAGGTACAAATATGGTCCAGCACTAAATGGTCTCTCAAAAGGGTAAACATCCCCACCCCCACCCCCCAAAAGACAAAAACAAAACCAAGCATTTGTACCCTTTTACATGTACGCCGGTACCTCCATTTTTGAGAGCATAGGGTGAAAAGAAAAAGCTGCCGTCATTGTCATCTCCTGAAAACCACAATGAGAAGCACATACCTTCTACAATATGGGACTCGGAGACGTAGGAGCATGATTCGTTTTTCGGTTGTTAAATTAATCTGTTTCAGTTTCGAACCTTGGATTGAATTTTATAACTATAACTGACTGTCTGAAAAAACAGTACAGTAATTTTTTTTTTAACTACCCTGAAATTATTCCATCAGAAAAAAAAATTAGTGATGAACATATGGAATATTCTGGTTGGATTTTTTTTCTAAACACGGATCATCCTACAGCCAGTCCCTTACAATTTATGAAAATCATTTAGCTAAAGGCAGCTCATCAGTCCAGAGATGAGCTGCAGGGCTAAAGATGTTTAGTCAGAAAGAAAAGGATCTCTCAGGCCTGGTTAGCTAACCGACGACAGGGCTAGTTATAAAATCAATGAAAACAATGCTTAAAGAACTTTAAAGGTGTCCATTCACTTCCCAAGTTTATTAAATTCATTAATTTTCTAAGCCGCTTAATCCTAATTGGGGTTGCGGGGAGGCTGGTGCCCATCTCAGCTGACTCTGGGCAAGGGCGGGGTACAGCCTGAACAGCTCGCCAAACCATCACAAGGCCAACACTCACACCTAGGGGCAATTTGGAAGAGCCAATTATCCTCCTGTGCAATGAACAATAGCATGGAACACTGGAGTGTGGGAGGAAACCAGAGTACCTGGAGGTAACCCACACAAGCATGGGGAGAACTTGCAAACTCCACACAGAGTCACATTGGACAGTGACAACTCGATGACAGTGGTGCTTGAACCCCCAACCTTGGAATCAGCACCCTACCACCGGGCCTTGTTATTAATGTTACTGCAAAAAGACACAGAACCAAAAAAGATGTAAATCAGATGAATAAGAGGCACTAAGCCTGAGATTTTGGGTGGTTTCACCGGTAAACCTTAATATTTATCCAGAATAAACTGATAACGGAAGATAAAACAGATAGAATATTCATAAGTGAAGGGGCACCTTTAAAAACAACTCAGTACACCTCATAGGTACAGGGACTGTGGCACTAGTCAACAGTGCGATATGGGGGGAAAAAATAGCCAACTACTTTAGTTTTACTTAAAGCCACAGAAGAGTCCATCATTACTAAAGATTAAACTTTAAAAAGTAAGTGTTGTTGCTGACCGCTGCTGTACACAAAGGAGCCTTTAGAATTTTAGCGAAAGCCTGTCAGCTATGTTAACAATGAAGCCAGTAGTATATCCCTTGCTAGCATCTTAGTGTTAGGGGTTGACAGGGGGAGAAGGATCCACACACAGACATAAGTGGTAGAGAACACAAAGTTTAATAGATAGGCAAATAATCCAAAACAGCAGGCAAACTCGTGGTCAAAAAACAGGCAATGGTCAAAAAAATCAAAGAAATCAAAACAAAGTATGGACAGAGGTATCCAGAAATCACAGAGACGCACAAGAAAGGTCAAGGAACAGGCAAGGTCAAAAGCTACCAGGCAACAGACTTACAAACACTGGAAAGGCAGGCAACCAGACACAGGTGAGCACAATAATGGGGATGTGGAAAGCCAAAGGCGACAATCAAAACAAAAGGTCCTGACACCAGAAAACAAAAACTAACTAACTGGAGTACTAACAAAGAGGTACAATGTAAAGAAGAATTTTTTTTTTAGGAAAATATCCTTAATTTGATCTCTGAGTAAACTTTTTTAAGCATGGCTACTTGACTGATGATCTGGTCATGTAGATTTGACTATTTATGAACGCTAACACATCTGAGAGATTTATTGCTTTTCCATCACCTTTGAATACATTTATCTTTTATCCTATGCTATAGATTATTTTGTTTATTGTGTACTTATGAAATAAATAAATAAGGACACAAAATATTGACTTAAAAATTTTATTGCTTCTGGTAAGGCTATGCTCCATAGCAACGATCAATTATAATTAACCACGGTTATAAGGAAAGAATAAATCACTGAATTCTTTAATTAACCTATTTGAATTGAGTATTTGAGTATTCAAATGTGCCATGTATTAATACTCTTCATTATATTCACACCCACTGGATTTAATCAATCGCTGATTGGCTCCACTACGAGTAGGATATCAGCTCATATGCCTTAAGTACAGAAAAACAAAATTGTGTAATGATTTTCTAAACCAATGGAAGGCGAAATAAATTCACTATTTGAAAACCAATCTAACCAATCTAACAAACTAAGCAAAAGATTAAAAATAAAATAAAGGTATTTTATGATACGAATGTATACTTTTTCAATTTTCAAGAATTATCGTTTATTGACTATTATTATTTCACCAAAGTAATGTAGTTGTCGACTGTTGCTGCCAGTTTGCTATTTTTCTTTGGGTTTATTTAGTTTATGATAATAATAAAAATACTTTATTTCATACAATCTATGTGCATGTGGATATAATAAAACAGTAATTCCACTCAATCTTGTTGTACATGGCTGATAGCCCACTCGGGGCGGCTTGCATACACTGAAGTCCAAAATTCTATAATTCTATATATATATATATATATATATATATATATATATATATATATACAGTATACTCTTTTTGTTCTAAGAGGGAATAGGTTGTGGGTTATGACACACCCACAGGGGTTGATGTGTTACACAGTCCATTTGTTTTTTCCAGCACTGGAAAGGTGGTGTAGTGGTTAGCATGTTTGCCTCACAGCATGTAGATCCTTGGTTCGAGTCCAAGGCTCGGTGAGGGTGTTTCTGTGTGGGGATTTCATGTTTTTCCTGTGCTTGTGTTTCCTCAGGGTACTCCGGTTTTCTCCCACAGTCCAAAGACATGCACATTAGGCTAAATAGCTATTCCAAATTGCCCCCTAGGTGTGAGTGTGAATGGTTGTTTGTGTGTTGCCCTGAGATGGTCTGGCAGCTGTTCAGGGTGTACCCTTCCCTCTCCCAGTTTCGGCTGAAATAAGCTCCATCCCTAATAGGATCAAGTGGTTCAGAAAATGAGTAAGTGAATGATTGGAAACAGTGTATAACTAAACAACCAAGTTGGCACCTGACACAAAAGTTATTGCGTCACAAAATATCAGAGCCAATCACTTTTGTATTATGAAAATGTAGGGCAGTGGAGGCTCAGTGGTTAAGGCTCTGGATTACTGATCTTAAGGTCAGGAGTTTAAGTCCCAGTACCTCTATGGTGCCATTGTGGGCCCTTGAGCAAGGCCCTTAAACCTCACTTGCTCAGTTGTATAAAAGTGAGAAATGTAAGTCACTCTGTATAAGGGTGTCTGCCAAATGCTGTAAAAAAAGACCATGCAGCAGTGGATGGAGTGGATGCATTCAGTGTTGAATGCCCTCTATTCAATTATTATCCATATTTGGATTTCGATTTTATACAAATTCACTTATAAGAAATTAATTACTGTGAGTGCCAGTCCTAACCCTGATCTTAACTATGGAACTTTTCCAGTGTCAGAAATATTGAATGTGCTTTCCATAGAACCTGAGTTATAATGATATCAATTTAAGAAGCAGGCTTTGTGATTTTGCCCTATTTTTTTTGGAGTCACCCCAGTTTCTGGTGACTTTTTGACCTTAAAACAACCCTATCATTCTCAGAAAGCCGGTTCAGCTTTTACAGCCATTAATAATAGCTTGGTAAACCTATTGAATGCGAATGTAGCTTTTAATAGTTAACTGATCAAAAATGCATGGGTTTGGTGGTTCAAATGATGTGGCTTCATGGCCTACTAGGTGAGTCAGATTCAGAAAAAGTACAAACAAACAAACAAACAATAAACAAACAAACAAACAAATAAATAAATGTGCTGAAATGTATTTAGTGAATTAAATACTTAACAGCTTAACTATAGAACAGCAGGCTACTGCCAAAATATTAGCATTTTTCCACACAACGCTTTAAGTTGATTAGTAGTCGTCTAGCCAAAGGTTCTTGTATCACCAACTAGGTTATTAGGACAACACCTCATTTAAAAGGTCACAAGACACACACACACATTGGCTAAATCTCTAGCGTGGTTTCTTTATCCTGTTTCACAGTAATGAGGTTTAAAAAAAATTATTTCAGTACACATGTTGGGTGGCACAGTAGCGTAGTGGTTAGCACATCCGACTCACAGTAAGAAGGTTCTGGGTTTGAGACCTATATATCCAATTAGCCTAATGTGTATGTCTTTGGGAGGAAACCGGAGTGCCTGGATGAAACCCACACAAGCACAGGAAGAACATGCAAACTCCACACAGAAACACCCTTGACAGGCGCGGGACTCAAACCCAGGACCTTCTTGCTGTTAGGCGGAAGTGCTAACTACTATGCCATTGTGCCGCCTCGTTTTACTCGGCAAAGCATAAATGTAGATGAACTTCTCTCAAGGTACATATATAATAAGACCTTAAGTCCATTTTTGCATATTTGTGACATTTTTGGATTATATGTGTACGAAACCACACCTGTTCAGAACTTTCTTTCTGACAATGTTGCCTAAACGTTGGCATCAGTTAAACGAGCAGCTTTGTAATGTTGCCTCTGCTGCCTGTGAAGTGAACTGCAATTGTATTTAAATTAGATTGGCAAGACTTCATCTTCTCCCAAACCCCACTGCATAAATGTGCAGATTGGAAATGTTTCCGAGACTGAGCTCATTTCATAATTTGCAGCCCAGAAAAATGTGAAGGAGTCTCAAAAGCATTCAACTCCATGTTTCGTTAACCAAAGGTACAAAAACGTACCACGACAAACCCTGAAGTCTCTTCTGGTATTTTTTCCTGTATGAATTTTCCTCAGCAGGATTATAGATTAAAAATAAATAAATAAATCCATATGACGTCATAGAAAAGCTGTTGTATGCATCTGTACACCACCATCAGCTATAACATTAACACCACCTAACTGCTCTGTGCCTAGGCAGCCTCATACACCTTTCCATCATAGCCAGTATTATCAGTTTCAGAAATTTGTGCTCCAGTAGCTCTTTTGTGGGATCACCTTCCCATATGCTTAAATGAGGCTTAGGCACCCATGATACTCTTCAAGTTCACTGGTTGTCCTTTCTTAATACACCTTTGGTAAGTGCTTACCACTGCATACCAGGAACACTCCACAAGCCCTGGCATTTTGGAGATCCAGTTGTTTAGCCATCACAATGTGTGACTCAAGTCCTTAGTTTTCTCATTTTTCCTACCTCCAACACATCAACTTTGAGAACTGATTGTTTACTTCCTGCCCAATACATCCGACTCCTTGGGAGGTGCCACAGTAACAAAATAAAGAATGGTATTCTGGTTGATCAGTGGCACCAAAGTGACATCAAACTGTACTCTTCTTTGTCTCTTGGTGGTACCTCTTGGTGGTTAGGTAGCTCTGAATAATATGAAAACATTCATTCATCCTTCATTCATTCGTTTGCCAAGCGACTTACTCCTACTAGTGTTGCCAGGAAGTTGGAGCCTATCTCAGCCAACTCTGAGCAATGGCGGGGTATACCCTGAACAGCTTGCCAGTCTGTCTGAGTGGCCAGCACACACAAAACCATTCAGACTCACACTCACATCTAGGGACAATTATCCTAAAGTGTAATGTCTTTGGACTGTGGGAGGAAACCAGAGTACCCAGAGGAAACTCATGCAAGCATGGGGAGAGCATGCAAACTCCACACAAAAACAGGGACTCAAAACCAGGACCTTCTTGCAGTGATGCAGACGAGCTAAGCACTATTCCACCATGCCACTCCAATATGACAAGATAATTTTGATATTGTGGTAAATTACATTACAATACAATTTTCTGTGATATTATAGATTTTTTGTTTTTACCGTGATGTTTAAATTTAGTACTAAATCTTTCAAATCTTTTCAACTTCAAGTATCTATATTTTTTCATAAATAAAAAATACAAATACACTGCTTTATTAAAAATAAAAAAGGTTTTACATTCAGCACCGCTGTATCACTGGCTGTATGAGAAAACCCTTAGAGAAGCGAATCAATAATAGAGTTATGGCTGATATTACCCAGCTATGTTGTTGCTACAACAACTTGTTATTATACTCTTGTTTGTCGCTGGGCTGCAATTTCAGTCTAAAGTACTTTTCATCAACTTTTACATGATCTGACACATAAAGAGAAAACAAAAGACATACTTGTGTAGTGCCATCCATGTTTTTATTCCCACTTTGAATACTGAATATCCTGAGCTTGCAAACAGGCAGGAAAATTGCTTATAATACATACTCCACATACTCTAATAAGCATTAGCATAGGGATAGGGTAAGAAAACATTTATCACCATTATTGGAGAGATGGAAGGAAACCAATGAACCCTGGGGAAACCCGTATGAACATGTGTGGAAACGGTGCTCAGGCATTAAATCCAGCTCATGGCTGCATGTTGTGAATTGCAGTGTGTTTTATATGACCAAATAAAAATAGAAAGTGTGACAGTGGTCATTGGGTCACGTGCCAACAGCAGTTTCTCAATTTTCTCTTTATTTAAAAGGGCTTTAAACGTCATGATTCTGTTCCTGTCTGTTTTGACAGTTGACTAAGATATAGGAGAGGGAAAGACCTCGCGGAGGAGGCGTGTGCGTGCGTGCGTGCGTGCGTGTGTGTTTTCTTCTACTTCTGCTTCTTCCTTGCCAGAAGTTTGAGCTTTCACTTTCTGGCTCCTAGGCGGGGTTTGTTAGAGAAGTGGGGAGGGGAGGGGGGGGTAGAGGGCGGGGCACGAGCGCGAGTTATTGCTATGCGACCCGACACTGCGAACTTCCATTCAGCTCTGTAAACGCTCCTCCAATGTTTAATTCCGAAGTAGCTATGTATTCTCCGTACTGCCTGACACAGGTAACGCAATATAATAATAATCCTCATCATCATAATAAGCATTATTATACTGTATGGATGCATGTTTTGTTTTGCGCATGTGCACTGTGATTTTTTTTTTTAAAATTGCATTGCTGCAACTTTTGCTGTTGGTCTCGTGGTTTTGTTCTTTTTTAAATGTTTTTGCGTGGTGTGTGTGTGTGTGTATGTGTGTGTGTGTGTTGGGGTTGCTCTTCCTTTTCGCTTTTCATTTTTTTTACTCTTCCGCGCTGTTCCCCTCCCCTTGCACGCGTGCTCTCCCGGTTCTATTACCCCCCCTTCTCTCTCTCTCTCTCTCTCTCTCTCTCTCTCTCTTCCTTTTTGCTCGAGCGTGGCATCTTTCCAGCGCGCGGATCTGCTTCGTCTCAGTGCACATGGGTTCTCGAAGAAAATGGCGCTTACACACAAAATCTACAACTACACACACGGAAAAAAAACCCCCAACCCTAACAAAAACCATGCCGACTCCAGCGCGTGCATGCTGCTGTAAATATTATATGAATGAAAGACAGGAGGACGTCCCGACTACGCTCGCGCGCCTCTGTTCCGACGCCGCTTCGCGCGCTTGATAGAAACTCCGACTTTAGTTTTCACTGTGTGCATGTGCGTTCTTTCCTCTCTGGAATTCTTTAACATGGAAACGAACTTGTTGTTTTATGTTGATTGTGGTTTTCTTTTTGGTCTGTTTTTTTTTTTTTTTGATTGAACCTGAGATGACAGACAGAATGAACAGCTGTCATCATGCATGTTTTTTTCCCTTCTTCTCTTTTAACACCCGGCTTATCGCAGCAGATAAGACAAACTGCAGAACAGTCCAACGGCTTCAAGTTCAACTCAGCTGAACTCTGTATTTTTAATGCTAGCGCACACCTGCGTTATCCTAACAACAAACAGCTGCAGCTGCTCTTTATGTTATTGTTGTTCGTATTGTTGTTGTTGTTGACATTTTGGCATCACATCATCTGTTTATCCGGGTGTATTATTATTATTATTATTATTATTATTATTATTATTATAAGATCTTGCATGTGATTTAGTGACAGTCCGTGTGAAATGTTGCATCTGAACACTTGTGCAAGGCAAACTAAACGAACACTAAATGTTGCTCCTTAAATTACTGAATGTTTTGTATAAAATTTCCAGATCAGCTTTAATTAAATTCTTTAGAACTGGCCGAAATTAATTGGTGACCATCAGGCACATGGGATTTTGTTATGTTTGGTGGTGGTGTGTTTTTACGTGCAGCTTGCAGCAGACATGTATCTTGGATCTAACCGTTGCGCAGCCTGTATATGATCATGGATGTATTTGTGGTTTATTAAAAACCTTGATTTACAATAGGCTACTAAATATTTGCCGTCGTTTTTTATGCATATAGGCTATAGACTGTTCCTTAAATCATTTTTAGCCTGCCGATACCAGGCCATGGGGATAAAGATGTGATTTCTATAATAGAGAACAGAACAAAACTCATCGATGAAAATATTTTAAACCACTCTTTCTCTCTCTCTCTCTCTCTCTCTCTCTCTCTATCTTTATTGAAATACTAGTGCACTTTCTTTCTCTCAGCCTATATGCGACCGAATACTAAATATTGTTTCAAAAGCAAAAGTGATAAACCAAAAACAATAATGAAAAATTTAAAAGGATTGTTGTATTGACTTTACATGATTATTATTATTGTTATTATTATTATTATTATTATTATTATTATTATTATTATTATTAATGATGATGATGATAATAATAATAATAATAATAATAATAATAATAATAGTAATAATAATAGTTTAGCCTACTGAGAACATTATTATTAAGCTAGAGGCTGTGTTCAAGTGTTTGTGAGTGGCTCTCTGTCTACGGGAAATAGTTTGTTTATTCTTTATCTACTGTATTTATTTATTTAAAAATCTCCGACTCGGCTCCTTTAGAATTTGGCTCAAAAGTTCAGTTTGTGGCAAAACATTGGATTAAAACGTGCTTCTCAGTTAGGCCTCAGTCTCTGTATTTCTTTATGAATAAATATATTTTCATTTGTAAATCCGGTAACAGGTTTTTTTCCCCTTTGTATTGTATTGTATTGTATTTATTTATTTATTATCATCATTATTATTTAATAGAGTTTTGTCTTGGCCTCCATTTCTTGGAACTGGTTTTTCCCCTGCAGGCCTATAGCACTGGAGGCTACAGATCATTAAGGTTTTGCCTGAGTACGTGATGAATAGTATTTATAGTAAACATAAGTTAATTGCGTGTTTTCTTTGGCAGTAAATTTCTTTATTTAAAAAAAAAAACCCTCAATCTTTATCAATACCCTAAAGATATATATATAGTATATATATATATAATGTTTATTGATTTGTTGTTTTAATCAGATTTCCTTGACTGGAAACTTTTTTCCCTCTAAAGTGTGCATGCAATGAATACTGTGCATTCAGATCCATGTTGTTTTTTTTGTTTTTTTTTTCCCCAAGAAGCACTCGTTTCTTTTAATGCTATAACAGACGTTAACAGTTGTGTTTGAACGTTTGCTCGTGGTTTTTCCTCGCTGGCCCGTCAGGTTCTCGAGAAGGCAGCTGATGGATTATACACACCTAACGTCGCTCAAGGTGCTCGGGTAATCAGTGTAATTAGGCTTCTGCTCACCACATTGCACGTCCTGTAAATACTCAAACCGAATAAGCGGCAGCACATGTGAAGTGCACGAGCCTACAGAGGCAGATCAAGTGTTGGCGCGCGCGCGGTAAATGATCCTATCGCGAGTGATTTAAACGCGGCATAAAGATGGATGTCTTCATGCACGAGTAAATATTTCAACTCGTTCATATAGAGCTGCAGTATATAGCTATCTCTGCGTTACTAAATAGAACCATAGCCCATGGCATGCTCTGTCCCAGATCCTCATTAAACTCATTATTTCTTTCCCCAATTGAATTAAAATTAATTATCCAGCGCGCGCACGTGTTACGCACACCAGCGCGCGCGCGCGCGCTCAGTGTATTATGTGTAAATAATTGTGCCCTTTTCCCCTCAAGAGCACATTCTTGCATGCAGTAGCGTGCACTTAATGGCAGTACAAGTAGCCTTGCAGAGCCACTTGTTAGTATGCAAGTGCACAAGCTCCGAGGTTGGGATTTGGAACACAGCCAGGGTCTCGGACCGAGCTCGAATTTTTTCCCCCGCTTTAAATGAATGCAGTCTTTGTGTTCGGTGGCCGCGGCGCGGATCGCAGGTTTTGGCTGAGTTTACTTAAGGCCACGTGTACGCACAGAGATAACTTCTAGGCTTGCAGTACAGTCCTGAGTCCTGCAGCCTCCATGCATGCAGAGAGAGGTCTCTCCTGGCCAGACACCTGAGCAGCATCAACCAGTCTTTGGGTGAAAATCGATCATATGATCTAAAAGTTGGATTCCTGTTATGCTCACATCTGTGCTGAATGCATCCCGCACTGGCTTCCCAGGATGGAGAAATCTAGCTTTCAGAGTGAGGCTCGAGCTAGCGTTGATCTGTGTGCTGTGCTGGGAGAGGAGCAGTGTCACCGACTCTGTTTATAATTAGAGCTAGCTAACGCACGCGCGCGCAAATTAAATAATCACTACTTGGCGGCAGAGATTTGCATAATCGTTCGTCATGAATATTTGCCTAGCAAATTACAGATTACCTTAAATGAAAATTTTCTGAAGACAGACTGGAACAGAATAGTGTTTTGCCGGAACAGGAAAATGATATTCTAATTTATTTCATATGCAAAAGAAAATGTATTGTCATTCACTGTAAAAAGCACTCACTGATTTAACTTTACAAGCATCAAATGTACAAACAAGCATTTTAGTACAAAAAAAGCTTGATTTACCTCATTGTGCACTGAAAATGTTACGGCTACCACTTATTCACTTTTTTATTTAAAACGACAAATGATGTTTACAGTGATGCATCACAATCTTATAGTATCAAAAAATACATATAAACAAAGGAAGGAAATAAAAAATAGTATAACTTTCTTTTATTACTGTGAATCAAGTGAATACATGAGAATCCCATATGCAGGTGGCACGGCGCAAAGCATTAATGGAACACAAATTATTGGTCCATGGAAACACGGTCACAGCCAGTCATTGGTCAATGGGAGGAATGATGAGCAGTGATTGGTCTATGGGAACAATAGTGAATGTTGATTGGTCAATGTGAACAATGGTGATCTGTGATTAGTCTACCTGAACAATGGTGATGATTGTTTTTCTGATGGGAATAATGGTAATCTGTGATTGGTCCCTGGGAGCTACTATGATCAGTAAGTTGTGATGTTGGAAAACCCTATTAAGTGCAAGACACTTGCATAACATCTGCTCAAAAAATCAACAATTTAGTTCCTCAGCTCTTAAAAAATGAATTCGGTAAAAGGATCTAATTACTCTAGTAATCAGGTCTTTAATTGGCAGCACTATCTAACCCCGCCCCTAGTCCTCATCTGATATTAGTTTGTGGATGTGGATTAAAATTGTAAATTTCCTCATTGGCTATTTTAGGACTCATGCATAGAATATAACTAAATCTTGTAAGTCTTGTTTTTTTTTTTAATCTAATCACTAAAAAAAATTGAATAGAAATGGAACATCTGTAATATAAATGAATGTGCAGTTGAATCTGATCTTGTCAACATTATCATCTGCTAATAGTTTACCTTTTCTCATGGGAAATTATCAGATTGTTTTTAATAGGACAGTGTGTTTGGATTTCATTTTATTTCATATGAATGAAGTTGTATAAGTAAAAACACTAACCACACCCCTAAATTAAATCTAAGCATTGTATATTTCATATAAGTAAAAAACGTTATACATTTGTAAGAGGATGTTTGACGAAACTGATTCATAGCTGCTTGAATTTAAAAAGTATTAGCTCTTACTACCGGGAAACGTATTTAGTTGAACTAGCAAGCTAATACCATAGCTAGCAATGCTGCTTTCTCTGTATATTCATTGCTGGTTTAGCTAAACAGCATCAGTGCAAACTTGTGCATGCATCAGTTTTTAACACATGAGGATGAGGAGAATCGTTTCTGAATTGTTGTTTTGTACAAGACTGTAATGAATGCAGTAGTGCATACTGTAGTGATGTAGGTTGGAACATTGGGTTGGGTTTGAGCAGGAAAAACCCACTTAAGCAGGCAGGTCAACTTCAGTTAAAAAAACAAACTTTCCATAATTTTATAATATCAATCACAACTGGAGAAGGTAAGCATGAAAATTGCTGTGTGTGTGTGTGTGTGTGTGTGTGTGTGTGTGTGTGATGCTCGGATTCAGGATCAATTAGGTCAGCATCTCACACTCCTCTGATCTCCTCCACTACCAAACGCATGCTATAATCATTTTTCCATCCCGTCTTCCCAACCAAATATTTATTACAGTTGAAAGTAATCCCAGGTTTCTCACATGACACCAGGAACATAATGAATTCATTTGTATTGCAATGAAAAAAATGGTTTTTTTGTTGTTACAAGTACTGTCAGCTTAATTATCGTTTTATCTAATTATCTAATTATCGATTTTTATTTGCAATTGTGGTATTACAGTAAACCCAGCAGGAGGTGCTGTGTAGTTTTGGGGGTTTCCTGCTTGGCAGAGGTTTGTGCTTTCCAAGTGCCCTTGTAATTAATGAATAAGTTAATCAATAAGTCATTGGAGTTTGATTTGACAACAGAATCTAACAAACGCACTTGGAGTGCACAAACCTCTGCAAAACCCAGCAATCCCCGCAAAATGTCAAAAACCGTCCTATCTCACAATGTTAAACAATCATTAAAAAATTGCAGAATCCAAAATTTGATCTGGATCATCTCAATTGAGGGTAAAATATAACCTTCTTGCTGGAGGTAATAAATGGTGAAAACTAAAAGTGTAAACTGTAAAAGTGTAAAAATTCACCAAATATGGAAAAAAAAAATTTATCTTGATTCTTACTAAAATTAAATAAAAAATAAATGGAAAACATAAATAAGAGCTCAGTGTCACATAAACACACCAGCGTTTACCTAAGTTATAATTCTAAAAGAAAATTATATGCTAAATTGTGCTATTAAATAAAAGTAAGTGTATTTTTGTTCTCGTCACAATTGCCACTCCACTCATTCTCAGGAGTAATTGGATCTCGTACCTCATTACAACACCCCAAGAGTCAATTCAATTTCTAGTTTGTTTTGATTTCCTCTCCTTCTCTGATCACGCTCGGACTTTCTAATGCGGCGGACACATGCAAAAATGCAAAGCTCGTGGAATTAGAGTAGCACAGTGGAAGCCTGGTTGACGACAAATGCCGTGCCAAGCTAGCGTTCGAATGCCTTATTTGCTTAAATCACAGCTGCGCTCTCGTACGGTTCAGATGTTTCCGTGTGATGATTTCATTTCTCATTCATCATCAGATAAGCCTCTGTTGGCTTGTTCAGGCTCCACCAACGAATGACCCAAAGACTGATGTACTTACACTCCATGTTTCCTAAATTTACGGGGGATTTGAGGGGGAAAAAACATGAAATGTGTGTCACGCAAAAAGAGCCGGGACGTCAGTACAAGTTCTGTTCATACCATCATCTTGATTGTCCAAAACTAACACAAAATCTCCAAGATGAAGTTGTAACATTGATGCAAAATGGTCAAATTCATTATTATACAGTAGACGTCATTGTAAGAACTTACAAAAGACTTTTTTTGTGGAACAGCATATCTAATTCTTCAGCCAGTCATCATCAATCATCATTTTGGTAAGCTTTTTGATATACAAATTGAATGAATCATCCAAAAGATGTCTTGAGAGACCAGGATTTGGGCTTTTTGTTTGTTCAACTGTCCACCCTCAGGCTCACACTGAGAGAGACAGAGAGAGAGAGAGAGAGAGAGACGGACAGAGAGAGAGGTTCCATGTGAAGGGTGCTTTAATACCAAATCCAAGCATACAAATCATGCCGGTAATCAGGCAGTATTAAAAACACGAGTGCTCACAGCACGAGGTCACAGGACAATCCAGAAAAGGTAGAGGATCAGTACAAAAGCAACGCTTAGAATGTATATATCTGGAATAGTTGGCAAGACTTAGCACTCAGTTTATATACCCAAAAGTCAGTAAGTGAAATGACAAGGTTGCATCAGAACATTATTCATATTTTGGGCTGTTAAGCCCCGTCTCATACATTGCATAATAGGTATACGACAGAAAGTTGGACAAGTTCCTTGGACAGTTGTGAGCATGTCGTATAAAACTCATCTGTAGTGCGATAGAAAATGCCGTCGTAGTCTGACATCCTGGAGTTTGGACATGTTTAAAATATTTCCGTCTTGTAGGTAATTCGTGACGTCAGGTCTATTTCCTAGGTCTGTCTTACGGTGCTGTATGACATCCTACAGCTGTGTTGCAATAAACATAGACAATTTCATACGGTTTGTGGGTCATCTGATGCGCTAAGAATTGAATGTTTGTTTGCTACGTTAAACCCACAGGTTTTGTCCTTATATACTCTTGTGTAGAAGGGTTTTCTTTCTTTATCTTGCAACAACCGTATCACTTTTTCATGAACATCACATTTCAGAGTTGACTTACAGACCTGAAATTTTTTCCCAACGACAGCTGAACAACATATATTTAATACATGAACGCAACTACACAGGTTTGAAATCCACCTCACCCAACACCTACCTCAGGTCCTTCTGTCACAGCTCTGCTAAATTTGTATGACAAAGAACAGGTTGTTAGTGGCCGTGCGATGGCCAGGTGAGGTGTCCAGGGTGTACCCTGCCCTCGCTCAGAGTCGGCTGAGATGCGTGCCAGCCTCCCCGTGACCCTATTTAGGATTAAGTGGTTCAGAAGATGAATGGATGAATGAAGGTTGTTAGTGAAAGGAGGCTTACTGAAACAATGCGAAATGTGAAACTTTGCCTTCTAGCTACATTTAGCTTATAATTCCATTGCAAAAATAAAGAAGCTCATAAAGAAATTCTTTTATCTGTTATCAGGGGTTTTTTTTCTAATGAAAAATCTAAGTCAGTACTCCAAAATATTTAATGAGATTTGTGCGACGTACAGAGATGACGGTAGCGTGGGGGTTAGCACATCCGTCTCACAGCAAAAAGGTCCTGGGTTCGACTCCCAGGCTCAGGCGTTTCTGTGTGGAGTTTGCCTGTTCTCCCTGTGGTTGCATGGGTTTCCTCAGGGTACTCCGGTTTCCTCCCACAGTTCAAAGACATGCATATTAGGCTTATTGGCTGTTCTAAATGTATTTTTCCTGCAATGGTCTTAGCTGTTCAGGGTGTACCCTGCCTTCACCCAGTGTCTGCTGAGATAGGCTCCAGCTTCCCCGCGACCCTAGTACGATTAAGCGGGTGGGTGAGGGAGGGAGTGAGGGAGTGAGTGAGTGATGTAAAGTCTAAAATTTAGAGTGAAGCCAGGTTTCATAACCTGAGCTGAAGAGGAAAGTAACAAACCCATGAACGGACGAGGAGAGATTGTTGATTTAGTTGAAGGTGTTTTGGGAAATGAAGACTGGATCCTCAGGAAGTTTCCATCCCTCCATTTCTATATGTCCAAAAACAACATGCTAACCATATGAGCGTCGTCTCAAAGCTCCAATTTCTCCCCAGTACTGAAATCCTCCCTGGAGATGTGTGTTTCACCTTCTGTCTCCTGTATTTTACTCCAAATGTACATGTATACTGGCTGTATACACAATCAATATACATTAAACTCAAATACTGCAAGGAAAAACACACTCAGAGTTGCACTTTTACAAGAAAGTATTCATGGGTGTTGACTGTAATGTGACTTGTACCATCTCAAAGTAAATTATTTTCCAGTAACAGTTCATCTCAATTTCTTCTTTACCTTTTATACCTACACAGCAATTTCCTAACAGTTATACATTCAGTTTATTGCTTCTGACAGCAAGAAGGTCTGGGTTTGATTCTCAGTGAAGGTGTTTCATTGTGGAGTTGCATGTTCTTCCCATGCTTGTGTGGGTTTCCTCTGGGTACACTGGTTTCCTCCCACAGTCCAAAGACATGCACATTAGGCTAACTGGCTGTTCCAAATTGACCCTAGGTGTGAGTGTGAATGGTTGTGTGTGTTGCACTACGATGGTCTAGCGAGCTGTTCAGGATGTACCCTGCCTTCACCCAATGTTGGCTGAAATAGGCTCCAGTTTCCTCCTGACACCAGTAGAATTAAGTTTGGCAAATGAGTGAGTGAGAGTTTATTAATAGAAGGGCATGACACACTTTTTATCCAATAACAGTTACATTTACAGTTGTTCTGTCTCTTGAAGGTAATAAGGCAACCCCCCCCCCCTCCCAGATTTTCAGGGTTTCAGAATCAGCGACTGCTGCAAACCACCAGTTTTTATCTGCCATTTTGATTTAAGCATTATTCTAATTTTGTGAGGTGTATAATGCTCCTTAGTCATTATTACATTAGAATGGTATGATCTGATTCGTCACTGTCTGATTCGTCACTGTCAATGTCGTTTTTATATATTCTAATATATATTCTAATATATTCTAAAACGCTTAAGTATAAAAGATGCTGTAAGCTAATTATTGCTTATGCCCTGCTTGAATCAGAGCTCACCTAACCTGCCTTTGTAATGAAAACAATATTTAAAAATAGAACATAAAAAAGTCTCAATTTAGGTTGTTTATGTTTCCATGTAGTATATACTAAAACTATTATTCACCTCAGACTCTGTGAATAGTTCTGTCAACATTCTGTTTAGGGGACTATTTAGTGACATCCACTTCACCTCTGGGAAATAATTTTTAGTTTTTTCAAGATATGGCCAGAAAGACTTTGCAAGCTGCTCCTATGGAAATTAAATAATAATAATGCTTTTTTTAAATTATTATTATTATTATTATTATTATCTCCACCCATAATTACCCATTTACCCCTCAACCAATGTTTTCAGTCATGGTAGCTGCTTTACATGCAAGCAAATAGCCTCCACACACACACACACAGACACACACACACGCAGACACACACACACACACACACGCATTACATAACCACAGAACCTCTAATCATTTCAGTGTGTGGAACCATGTCATAATAGATCCTTTCATAACAGTTACTTCATATTTTGTCCCGAACTGTTTTTTTTTTCTTCTGCAGTAACTGGAGTTGGTTTTGGGTCACTGTTACCACAATTCCACACAATCCTCCGGCGTCTCGTAATTTAATATTTTCGATTTGTCAATTTCTTAGACGTTACATGGAAAAGCCACTTTCTGGACGATGCATTGGTGCGTTTTTGTCCAATGAGGCCTGAGGGACCTTTCACTATGTGCCTCTGTCCACATCTTCTGAGCCGAGGAATGTAAAAAAGTCGGACTTGGAGTTGCTTGTTAACTAACTCGACTTGTGACAGTGTGATGCAAGGCTCTGTTTGGCAAATACTTGGTGTGTGTGTGTGTGTGTGTGTGTGTGTGTGTGTACATTAGCCCTATCAGTACTTGGTGTATTGATAGAACACATCCAAGGTCATTTATTTCTGTCCTGTGTGTGTGTGTGTGTGTGTGTGTGTGTGTTAGACGTGCAGACAGCTTGTTTTAAGTCATCCATACCAGAAAGACTAATATAGATCAGTCATCTCTATGATGTGTGTCTAAAAAAGGCCGGCAATAAAACAAGGCCTGAATATAAAACACATTTATTTGAGTATTAGAATTCTGATTTCAACTGTTTTCAATCTCTGGACCTTATTTTGGCACGTATCCGGTGAGAGGGGTGAAGCATTGCGTCCGGGTTGCTCCACATGTCGTGTTGTGCTTCTCTCTTCAGACAGGATCATTCTACTGACCTTTAGTCCAAAGTGCGCAGCTCGGTCAGAAGATAAGCATTCATTGGCACCTGACCATCTGTCGGGGAAATATCATCACACTGTTGCGTAATGTACAATATCGTTACCTGACGTGAACTTAGAGGATGAGCCGTGGTACCTGCCAGAGAGCACTGTTTACAGTTTATTTTATATTAGCACACTGAGCGCTGGGATGTGTACCCCTGTGTGTGTGTTTGTGTGTGTGTGTGTGTGTGTATAAAAGAGAGAGAGAGAGAGAGAGAGAGAGAGAGAGTGTGTGTGTGTGTGTGTGTGTGTGTGTGTGGCCTAGTTATTCATTACATTGTGGAGAGTCTTTTTACACATTCACATTATGGGGCCTTGTCTTCCTTGCTTTAAGTCCCCATAACATAATTCGTTAAATTTAAATAAAATTTTAAGGTGAAGACTTGTTTTATGGTTAGCGTAAATATGGATACGTGTAATGAATGTCTATGTATTGTTCCACGAAACAGCACTTTGTGTGTGTGTTGTACAACAAAACTTTTGTTTGAAGATGTTCTGGAGTTTCACCTCCTTTTCTCAGGTGAGTTAGTGTGCCAATGCTCCATCTGACTATCCAGGGACCCAGTCAGTTTTGTTCCCCTATTGGATATGAAGCCCACTAACATCAAAGGAGCAGTATAAATAAAGTAACCCAATGGAATAGAGTATCACAATAGAATAGTGGAGTAGATAGAATAGAATAAAATAGAATAAAATATAGTAGAAAGGAATGAATAAAACAGAATTGAAGAATAGAGTAAAAACGAGAAGTGCTGAAGAATAAAATTAATTAGACAAAATAGATTACAGAAGAATAGGATTGAAATGCAGAATAAAATAAAGTACAGCAGCATTAAAGAATATAATAGAATTAAATGGACTTGAATTAATGGAGAATGTTATAACTGGTGTGATATAATGATATAATTGGTACAGAAGATATTTTTATTATACCATTCATATGAATATGTACTGTAAATAGTGTAAGAAGGTAGGTTGTGGTTTGAAGTTGTTGCGTTGGTGATTCCTGTACAATATGTATAAATACCTAGAATAAATGAAATTATTATTTTTTTCTTACACTTCTCAGTGTCTCCAGAGAACAAGGCAGCGCTAATTAAAATCATGACATCTCACTGCACGGTGCATGTTAAGAGGTCGCCAGTGCATATGTTGCTTGCCATTGTACATGTCTGTAAACGACATAATAATAGCTTACATTTGAAGCTTTAATCTGAGCCCAAGGCCAAGTTCCAACGGTGCTCTCGCGGAGTTGTTGAGTTTGATGTAGGATTGGTTCTAATCAGGTCCAGGTGTGCTGTGGATTATCTGATAATGATACTTAATCCCAGAGGACCTCGGCGATGATTATCATTCAAATAAACTATAATAGCAGATGAAAATCCACACATGTAGGCAATTCCGGATCAGCATTTAAAGTCATCGCACATTAGCAAAGACGGATGGAGATGTGGAATAATCTGCATGCTAAACAGAGTATAATCTGTAATCATTCATTCGGATCTCACTTTCTCCAGCTTGGAATGCTTCATGTTTGTGGAATGTCATACACAAACTAAAGTAAATGGGCGCGCATTACGTACTTCATACTACCCCACCCCTCCCCCCATTTCACCCCCCACCCCCACCCTACTTCCAGAATTCCCTCAGGCGGTGCAGTTGGAGGGATGCGGACTTGAGGGAGGGGATGGTGGCTTTCTAAACGAGTGGAGAGAGGGATGGTGGTTTTGTAAATGAGCGTAGGGGTGGACGGCAGTTTATAAAGGAGTGTAAGGAGGGATGGTGGTTTCTAAACGAGCAGAGGGAGGGAGAGTGGTTTTTTAAATGAGTGCGGAGAAGGAGAAGGTGGTTTCGGGTGGGGTGGAGAAGGGATCACTGTTTATTTACTTATAGGCTGCAGCCGTAGACGCTTAACAAGAAGAATGAGTGGCACCAAGCCAGGCACCAAGCAAAGGGAAATGTGCGCAAAGGGGGAAAGAGAGTGTGTTTGTGTGCATGTGTGTGTGTTTGTGTGTGAGAGAGTTTGTGTCTTTAACGCACTTAACATTAATCTTGCTGATGTAGGCATTCCTGTGGTTCTCTCACACTCTCTCTTGTTTTCGCTCTCGACTCCCTTTTCTAAGCGTTCTCTGCCACAGGTTGTAGCACAGCGTAGAAATAAAATGAGAAATGTAAACCCTTAAAAGTGCAATTGTGCTGTCGTTGCAGGAATGAGTGAAGAACCGTTAAATACAGGGTTTGCAGAAAGTTTGCAGAAACCTAGAAAGTCTGTGTGTTGCTGGGCAACTAATTGATATGAAAGCAACAAAGAGTTAACTAGCATAAAAGAGTTAGCTAGCATAAAGCATTAGCTAGCATAAAGAGTTAGCTAGCATAGATGTTATGAAAAATAAACAGCAAGCACAGAAAATAAAAAAGTCAAACTATCAAAAGCTTTCTTGGAGAACTTTTTGAAATATAACGTAAATTGCACTATAATTACACTTAGCATTAATTGCCAAAATTTCTACCGGATCCACCTCAAAAAAAAATGTTCACTTAATAGTCTCGCAACTGTCTTAAATAATATTAAACACCACAAAAAGTACCTAGCAAACATCAGCTAGCAATGCATACTAGTTAGTACAACTGCAAATTGGTTTGAGTTACAGTTAAATAAGTGTCAACATTTTCTTCAAAAATACGAAATCTTTTTCCTTTTTACTAAAAAATGTGAAATGAACTTTAGGTTAAGGCAGCCATCAGGAAAAATAACTTGAATATTTGGTTATAGTCAAAATAATTACCTCAGGAACTTCGAAGGTAATGGATGCCACAGTTTTTGAATTAGCTAGCCGTATATATGTTTAAAAAACCTTCAATGGGTGCTTATTTGGGTTTTAAACAGTTAACTGCAACTGACTACTGGTGAGTGTGTCAACAATTTGATCAATTAAGTGAATTTTGCGTAATCTTTTAGGAATAAAATGCAGTGCTACACTAATATGCACATGCTAGCTAGCAAGAGCAGCGAGTGTTATGTCTCATATATAAACAGGGAAAAAAGGACGAGTAATTATGGAAACAAGACAGCAGTGTTATGGAGTGCAAAATTTACCTCAGATCTGTGGTTAAATTGCTAAGAAAGAAACTTTTATTTATTTACCACATTACAAAAAAAAAGACACTTTTATTATATTTAGCTCAAAAGCAAACAGATTCTCTGTGGAATTAGCCATATTAGGAAACATCAAGTTGACATGTTAATGTGTAAACTGAGAGCTGTCAAAAAAAAATGTAATTTCTAAGTTACCAAGTTACACTAGGGAGCTGTTCTTGTAAACACATTGGACACACACTAGTTTCTCTCTGAATGCATCATTTTACACATTCCCCACCCTTCTATCTGACCTCCAAGCTGCAGTTCTGTAGTGACTTTAGCAGGCACCGTGGTCTGTAGAGCCATATAGAACTGCCCAGATGTGATTATAGCCCAGTGGCAGCATGCCAGATGCTGTGCTTCATTCCCCAGCTATGTATGTTTAGGTACGTGTGTGCTTGTGTGTCCAGCCTCACTTCTGCGTTATGTGTGTTTAGACTGCCTTTCATGGAAGTGGTGAAATCCAGATACTAACCTGAAGGCACCGTGCCGTTAGCATGTGGAACTCTGCCAGCTTCTCGCTGAAGCCGCTACTACGGAAAACCCAAAGGAACAAAATTAAAAAGGATGTGTGAAGTGAAGTGACGTGGCTGGGAATTTTCTATTGTGGGCGTAGTGGGACGTATTCTCCTGACAGATCAGCGAAGCGAGAACTTCAAAAACTAGGCCATTTGGGGTAAGGTCAAGGCTAGTTGGGACCTGCATGCCGCTGCCTAATTTGCATGGTTGTTATCCTCAAAAGAAACCGGTTTTAATTTAAGAAGCCAGCGAAATAAAGGAATCTGGTGAAGCCTTCAAATAGGACATGCCCCTGTTCTCCAGTCCCTGCCATCTGACATCATCACCGTGGCTCATACTTTTCCCACGCCAGTTGAAAATTCCCTTAAGATGCACTAAGCATGAAAACATAGATTTGCGTTTCGTTTCAAAGGTTTAATCTTGCTTCAGGTTTTGAAACATTCACCATATTTGGGTGGAGTCAAGCCTAAGGGTACTTTTCAACTTGTTTCTCAACCGCCAGCGCACTCTTTATGTGTAACGCTATGCAAATTAAATGGATTGAACACTTCCAAAAGTTTTTAGAAGTGCTGAGTAATATAAAACCCGTTTTTAGTTACCTTGCAATAAGGTTGCAGGTTGTGTTGAACGACATGGAGAACAGAGTGCGGATGAAATTGTCTTGTTAGTCTTAAAAAGACTGTCTTGTCTTGTTAAACTTCTCTTGATATTTTAGTCTGGAAAGCAACAGTGAAGACAAAAAACTCCTTATTACCAGTCAGTCTTAATTTTATCTGCATTAGTGATGATGATAATAAATCAAATTTACCTAGAAAACTAATACTACTACTGGTAATCAAGTTGTCATGGTTACAACATGTACTAAATAGAGCCATGAGCACAAGTAGTCTATTTGTTTTTAGGACTAACATTAAAGTGGAATTAAACCTAAACATAATAAAAGCTTGCAAGCAATAAAAATCTCTGTGCTTCATTAATACTTTTTTTTTTTGTGGGAGGAAAAATAAAAATGAGTAATAAATCCTCACACGGGGGGTACCATTGCTCTGCAAAAGGTGGGACATTCCAAACATGGAAAGAACAGTAAACACAGAACTGTTTGCATTAGAAAGCACTGAGATACAGTGTGTACCATTCGTTCATGTAAACCAGCATACACTTGCCTGATGTATGTAAACATAATGTAGTATTATGTGCAGATGTGCCTAACTTTATTTTATTCAGAAGTTCAGTAGTTTTTATCTGATTTGTTAGTTTAATATCTAGGCGGCATGGTGGCACAGTGAGCACGTCCGTCTCATAGCAAGAAGGCCTGGGTTTGATACCTGGGCTTGGCCATTTCTGTGTGAAGTTTGCATGTTCTCCCCGTGTTTGCATGGGTACTCCGGTTTCCATAGTAGGCTAATTGGCTGTTCCAAATCACCCGGAGGTGTGAGTGTGAGCGTGAATGGTGTCCAGGGTGTATCCTGCCCTTGCATAAGTCGGCTGAGATGGCCTCCCCGCGACCCTAATTAGGATTAAGCGATTTAGAAAATGAATGAAGGAATAATATCTGTATACTGTTATTTATGTCGTTGTCTTGCCTTATATGAACATGTCCATGTCCGTTTTGGTGATTTCATGCTATTATGAGAGTGAAATGGACTCCAAATGATGGCCTTTTGAAACAGGATAATGCAAATTATTGAAAGGATTTTAGCACAGGGCAACTTCGAAAATGTTAAAACCAAGTAAGTTAAAACCACCTTATTGTGAAGATATACATTTTCGTAGTGTAACAGGAGAGTTTATATTCTGAGAGAATATTCTGGAGACATTTAATTTGCAAACTATTTTCCAACTGTTCTCCAAATGCACACCATGAACTTCTCAAATATCCGGCAAATAAACTGTTTAAGTAAACCATGTATTCACTAGCTGTGTTTGACTTTTGTTGCCAAGAATGGGTCAATTCTAGAATTTGTGAAAGCTTCTCTAAACTGTCCGCAAACACTCCCAAACTGTTTTTGAGCATCACTAACTTGTTGCTAACTGTTCACCATATATTCGCTTTTTTTGGCAAATACAGGAGACAGTTGCCCAAATGTTGGGTGAGGCGTTAGCCACCTTAGAGAATAATTTAGGTGTATTTGGGGACAGTTTGGATATTTTTTATTCATTTTTTTTTTTTTTTTTCTCACAAGCCTAGTATGAATTTGTTTGGATTGGTGCACCAAGGGGAACGTTCAGCAAACATAGCAAATACTCAAGAATAGTCAAAAAGAAATTTTGGAATTTGTGACAAAGTCAATTCAGCAAAATTCACTACAGTTTGCAATTTGGTGACATACCCCCTTTAATGTCTTTTCACTATCACTGCTTACAACAAGGAGCCTAATTTGAAGCAAGTGTAGTTAGGTGTTGATAGTTCTAATGAACATCAATACAGAAGCAGCTCAAGAAAATAATACTCATAATAAATCTGCCCATGATGCACTGTTTTTACCCTGTAAACGATTCTGAGGCTTGTGGCAAGTTGTGTGTACAATAAGTATCAGACATGCTGTGAGCCACTGGCAGAGGCTTGTGTCTGTGTATTCTATGTGTGCTCAACAATGCCAAACAAGAGCATAACAGCGTATTATGTTTCTCTTTGCGTAGTTGTACATGTAACTGATATATGTAACTGATAAATGAATAGGTCGAAGGCGTTAAGATGGTTAAAAAAAAGAACGGAGGAAAGAAACCTAGGACTCGACTTGACTTTGGTGTGTTGACTTGGGATTTGATATATAATACATGAGCCTCGCTTGATACTCCAGGCTAAAAGATTTGGACTTGCTTATACTTGCAAAATGAAGACACCTTTGTAATGAATTTTGGGGCGAATCGTGACTCATTCAAGTCTTTATTTAAAGAGGTACCTCACACTTAAAGGTACTGTGTGTAACATTTTGGAGGATCTATTAAAAGAAATTGAATATATCATGATTAAATAAGTTTTTATGAGTCTGACTCATTTTTAAAAAATGTTGTTGAGTTTTCAGAACCTTAAAGTAAGCTGTGTATATCTGTACGGGGAGCGAGTCCCCTCTCTTGGAGGCCTACATCTTGCAGCACCATGTTTCTTCGGTACCCCAGAACCATAGAGATTTCAAAGGGGAGGGGTCAGGAATGAAATATTATTTAGTTGCAATCTGGAACCTCACCACTTGCTACTGCTAACTGTTACTAAGATCACCCTGAAAACCACAAGGCTTGTACTGATAAAGAGTCGACCATTTAGTATTTCTCTAGGCGGCGGTGGGCGTTAATCGTTAATAACGAAGCTAACTCTTTCATTAATTTGTTCATATGCTAGTTCTTTTTAAAATTCTCCCTTAGTCTGTTAATTACTTTGACCGTTAATATTTTTGCTGGCTACTGTTCCCTTGATTAGCTTGGCCGCATTGGTTGGTATAATCTGCCTTCTACTGGCAGACCACAAAGTTGCAGCGTCATGGTGGCTTTTTCTAAGTCACTCTGTGCAGTCAGTATAGTAGTTTTCTGTCTAAATCAGAAAATCTGTATATTCATTCATTCATTTTCTGAAGCGCTTAATCCTAATTAGGGTCGCAGGAACGCTGGCGCCCATATCAGCCAACTCGTGGCGAGGCCAGAGTACACCCTAGACAGCTCGCCAGGTCAACGCAGGGCAGAAACACGCTGACAGCAATGCAGCCTTCTCTTTATGAAAGTCAGCAATGGTTATTTCACCAGAGACAGTGAGAGACATGGCCGGCCTTTGAAAACCCAGTTAGCTGCACTGGGGGAACAGCTGTGACAACCCGGAGATAGTGGGGCTTGAACCCCCGACCTCGAAATCAGTAATCCCGCACCCTACCACCGGGCCACCACTACCCCGAAATCTGTGTGTGTTTGTGAAACAGAGATTTTTTTATGATGTTACAAGCCAGATAAATCGCCGTTGATCTTGTTTACCTTAATTTCAAGAAAAGAAATGCACTGAAAATGGTTAGCACTGATCAGACGTTTATAGTAATAAACAAGCACCTTACAATGAAGGATTCAGAGATTGACTGTATTGAGATACTGTTAAACTTTTTTACGCTTTACAAGTGATCCTTGGTTAACTGATTAATGGTTAATAAAAACAAGCTAACATGTTTTATTAACTCGCCCAACACTAAGTCATTAAGTTTAATTGTATTAATGTTCTCTAATCAGAAGTGGGTGGTCACCAACTCCATTAGTCCCCTCCCTTGAATAGGAGACATTCCACATCCTGCCCCCTCCCCAGCTTCTTCTTCTCTATGTCAGAACCTCAGCTCCTTCCCTACTCTTTAGGAATGTTTTCAAAATTGAATAGGGTGGAGTCAATCTCAAAATTGGGGGTGAATTTACCTTTAAACACATGATGTGTGATGTTCAGGTTTAATACATTCATTCAAGATTTCATTCAGGCATTCATCTTCAGAATCTGGTTTATCCTGGTCAAGGAGGATCCAGAGTGTATCCCGGACCATCTCATGGCACCACACCATACACCACATACTTCTTCACACCTAAGAGCAAGTTAATGTAGCCTGTCTACCCTACCAGAGGAAACCAGAGAACTTGGAAGAAACCAAGTTATGGGGTGTCTGTGGTAGTTTTCTCCTGTTCTCCACATGCCAGTGGATAGATTGGTGACAAATTGCTCTGAGGTATAAATGTAAGTGTGTAGTGTTCTGAGATGGTTCTGCCTTGCTGTACAGTCTCACACCCAGGGTCCCTCTGATATGGTGCAGAATTCACCGTAACCTTGAGCAAGATGAACGAATGAACATACGAAAGAATGCATATTTGGTTTCCTGTTCACCAAGCTCATGATACCGGGATGAAGAAACTGCTGTTTTTGAATGTAACAGTGTTTAATGGACTTGTCATTACTGCTTCCCTAAAGAGTTCCTGCTGAAGAATTTTGGCAAAGCCAGAGGAATTATCTGGAATTAGACTCTACGCCCCAGCAACATGGACTGTTCCAACAAGAAGTAGCCGAGGGAGTGGAACGTAGCACGAGGGCATGGAGACGTCGGTGTGTAAAAGACTAGCTAACACATAGCCTTGTAAAGATATTACCCTTTCACTGCTACCTCACGTGATCAAATCCATTAAGTAACGACGTGTCATTGCTATTCAGAATTAGCTTGCCGGTTTATCCACCGAGTCCAGCTAATATCCACCAACGTGAACATGGTTAGCATTAGCAACTCTCTAGCCATTTGGCTTGACTCTTTTTCCATTATTGTGTCTGGAAGCGTACACCCGAGCTTGTAACCGTGATATGCACATATTGGATTTCTTAGCGGGAAGTAAAGGAATGCTAACCATATTATCCTGCTTAGGGGTTTTTTGGGTTGCCAAGTCCTGTCAGGGAGAATATGAAGTGGATTTAGCTTCTCCGTCTCTCACCCTGCTCCTTTTAAATCATGTCCTTATAACGTATTTGTCTTTCGTGGTTGCTCCGGATATCAGCTTGATTCCTGTATTTCAGGATAAAACATACATACATGTATGTGTGTGGCTTTTTAGCAGCCAGGTGTGTGTGTGTGTGTGTGTTCAGGATAGAGTAATTTCCTCTATTTGAAAATCTCTCTTTCCTCTTTCCCTCTGGAATGCATCTGTCACCAAGAACCATTAGTAGATTTTTCGCACTTAGGCGCGTGTTCAAGCATATGCGCCATTAGCAGCTATTTTGGGTTTCAACCAAGTAGTAATAGAGGATCTGTTTATATCAACAGCCAGAGCTGTGATTAGACAGTTTAATCAGTACAGTTACAGTACACACAGTCAGATTACTGACACCAATCAACTTTAAAACAGACTTTTCAACTGTATCTCAGTGCACAGGAGTGTGGTGTGCAGGAGAGAGGGATGATCACACACATCCAGAAACAGTCTGGCAATAACTATTTACTTTCACATTTACAGCCATTCATCTGGACGACACTTTAATCCAAAGCAATTTACAGGAGAGGCAGAGTCCAGACTCGGCGCAGAACTGAGGGAAGGATCCTGTAAGCCAGAGACACACTGCTTCTATCAAATAACCTGAATCTAGTGGGAGAGAGAGAGAGAGAGAGAGAGAGAGAAGGAGGAAGACACCGAGAGAGAGGAAGGGAGAGAGAGAGAAAGAGAGTCTAGAAATATAACACTGTTATTCCCCCTTCACTCTTATTCTTCATGTAATCCTTGATTATATATGACGATAAAAATACTCTTTCTTAAGCATTTACTTCTTTCATTCTCGTTCTCTCTCTCTCTCTCTCTCTCTCTCTCTCTCTCTTTCTCACTCTGTCCCTTTCTTTTTCTCTCTTTCTTTCTCTCTCTCTCTCTCTCTCTCTCTCTCTTTCTCACTCTGTCCCTTTCTTTTTCTTTCTTTCTTTCTTTCTTTCTTTCTTTCTCTCTCTCTCTCTCTCTCTCTCTCTCTCTTTCTCTCTCTCTCTCTCTCTCTCTCTTTCTCACTCTGTCCCTCTCTCTGTCTCTGTCTCTGTCTCTGTCTCTCCCCTCTTGGTTGTTTGTCTTTATGTCTAGTTCTCTCTCTTCTTTCTTTCTTTCTTTCTTTCTTTCTAAATTTTGTTCTTTTTTCTGTCTTTCATATTTTTGTACTTTCTTTTGCATTTTCTTTCTTTTCTTTTCTTTGTGTCTCTCTTTTGCGTCTCTCTTTTCTTTTCATTTTTCTTTCTTTCTTATTTGTGTTCTTTTTTCTTTAATATTGTTGTTCTTACTTTCTTTCACATTTTCTTTTCTTACTTTCTAGTTTTTGTTGTTTGTTTCCATTTGTCTTTCTTTCTCTCTTTCCTTCTTTTTGCTTTCTTTCTCTCTTTTTCCTTTCAGGGCTTGATAGCAATAGTTACAATAAGCATTAATGTAACAAAACTATGAATTATGAACATTTCTGTCTATTTTTCTTACTTTCATGTGAATTTTCTGTTATTCTACCTTTATTTATTTATTTTTAAAGAGCACTATAGTATGAAGCAGTGAATGATACAGCCAGCATTGATAGTGGATACAGGAGAAACCACAGACTTGACCTTTGACCTTAAGTAATATTACCCATACTTTTTTTTATGAGTTGTGACAAACTTACATGAAGCAATTCAATTTAGGAAGAAAAGGTTCCAGAAGAAGAGACTCAAAGCTTTTTGCAGCTGTGATATACCATGACAGTGGGTGATTTTGTGTGTGTGTGTGTGTGTGTGTGTGTGTGTGTGTGTGTGTGTGTGTGTGCACGCGTGTGTGTGGCTGAGGTAATTTTATTTCCGGCATGCATCTTACGGCCTTTTGTCTTTTATAAATTGATGGGATCGTTCTTCCTTAATAGTGTTTCCCTCTCTCTCTCTCTCTCTCTCTCTGTCGCTCTCTCTCTCTCTTTTTCTGACATGT
>JAQMYF010000009.1:6834099-6844782 GCA_030014195.1 Neosilurus mollespiculum
GTTCAGTATTACCCAATACTTGTTCATACTGCTTAATACTGCTCTATACAGCTTTATATAACTTGATACCACTCTGTCCCGCTTGCTACTGTTCAGTATTACCCAATACTTGTTCATACTGCTTAATACTGCTCTATACAGCTTTATATAACTTGATACCACTCTGTACCGCTTGCTACTGTTCGGTATTAGCCGATGTTGCTTCATACTGCTTAATACTGTTCTGTACAGCTTGATATAACTTGACACTGCCCTGTACCGCTTGCTACTATTCAGTATTACCCAGTACTGCTTCATACTGTTTAATACTGCTCTATAAAACTCTATATAACTTGACACTGCTCTGTACCGCTTGCTACTGTTCAGTATTACCCAGTACTGCTTCATACTGCTTAATACTGCTCTATATAACTTGATACTGCTCTGTACCACTTGCTACTGTTCAGTTTAACCCAATACTGCTTCATACTGCTTAATACTGCGCTATACAGCTTTATATAACTTGGTAATGCTCTGTACCACTTGCTACTGTTCAGTATTGCTTAATACTGCTCTGTATAGCTCTATATAACTTGATACTGCTCTGTACCGCTTTCTACTGTTCAGTTTTAGGCAGTACTGCTAAATACTGCTCTATACACCTCTTTAACCTCCTGAGACACAAAAGTTAATGTTGTGTTCACACCACTTCTGTCCCTCACCACCCTATACTCTATACTGTTTTACACATAATGCTTAATAGTGATTGTTACTGCTATACAGATTGATGTAGCTTGATACAGCATAACAATTATCTTTAATGCTCTGTACAACTCTGTATAGCTTGACAATGCATGGTACTGCTCTGTATTGGTCTATACATTTCTATATATCATTGTACTTCACTACACTGCTGTGTGTAGTTATTTATAGCATGGTACTGCTCTATACAGTTCTATCTATCTGGATACTGCAAGGTACTGCTTTATACAGTTCGGTATATATGGACACTGCATGGTGCTGCTCTATACTGCTCTATACAGTTCTATATAGCATATGGCTCTAGGCAGCCTGATACTGCTGTTCATTAGTCATTAATACTTCATACATCTCAGTAGTGCTCTGTAAGGCATTATACAGCTGAATACTTCTCTATAATGCTTCATACTCCTCTTGGTGCTGTTTAAAAAAATAAAGTAAATTTTATATGCTTTACAAAGCTCGGTTCATTATCTTTTCCTCAAAACCAGGATAATATTATAAGAGTTACATCTTAGGTGATTATTGTGCAAGAATATTTTAATAAAGTCTCATTATGTTAAACACAATAAACACGAGGCTGACCTCAATGTTATAGAGGATTATCTCTGCTCGGGGATTTCATTTAACATTTACCAACACGTCTGCCATTCTCTCTCTCTCTCTCTCTCTCTCTCTCGCGCTCTCTCTCTCACACACACACACACACACACACACACACACACACACACACACACACACACACACACACACAGCATGTTTGTGCCCAGCAGGGCTGGCCAGTGTGCAGCCCGTTCACAACGTTAGCCCTTGCAGTGTGCTGTTATCTTATCGCTGCTAATCCAGTATGTCCCCGCTGCTTTTATCGGCCTCCAAATAGCCGCGGCCGAGCCCAGCACCCTGCAGGAAGCCATGCGGGAATCCAGAACTGCCACTGGCACACCATGCCAACACACCTCCCAGCACACACACACATGTAGGCTGTTTTTATAGGCCTCCTTCTTCTCTATACATGTGTACAGATGTGATTATTTAGAGTGTTTATATATTAAAATATCATTCGTGTTAATGTTTGCTCTTCGAGGAGCCGCAGCCAATACTGAATTTCATGTTGCTTTTTTTTATGATTTGATTTATTCCACGTGGTTCCTTTATTCAGTTAGCTTGCTGCACGTGTGTGTTTGTGTGTGTGTGTGTATGTGTGTGTGCATGTGTGAATATTTGGGAGAAAAAAAAACAAGAAAAAAATTTGCGGTGGGTTTTCTTTTTCCTCTGTGTGTTTATTTTTTTTGCAGAGCATGTTGGTTACTTTTATTTGTTTTTCTGGCTTCGCTCTTTGTCCTTGTGATTATTGCTTTTGTAAACATTTTGTTTAGCGCTGCTAAATGCTGCCTTCATTGTCAGTCTCACGTAGTGAGCTCTCCTTTTGTGTGCCAGTGAGAGAGAGAGAGAGAGAGAGAGAGAGAGAGCGAGCTGTGAGTACAATAGTTCTGGTTGGCACAACCTCAGGGCCACTGGTGTGGGAAGATGCCTCTAACTTCTTTGTGTGTGTGTGTGTGTGTGTGTGTGTGTGTGTCTGTGTGAGTGTGAGAGAGAGAGACAGGCTCAGCCATGTTCCTCACATTAATACCGCACTCCTCTTTCTTTCCAAACACAAACAAAGCCGGTAATGTAAGAACGCTTACAAGGTGTTAAAATTGAGTTCAACTTGTGTGTGTGTGTGTGTGTGTGTGTGTGTGTTTGTGTGTGTGTTTCACTTCAGTTTTATTAGCTAGTGTATTAATGACCAAACCGAATATCCAAATCTGCATGATTCTCCTTCTCATTGTACTCATTCAGTCAGTGTAAGAATAATGTATTTGCTCTGCGAGTGAGCAAATCAAGAAAGCAGATGCCAAAATTTCCTCTCATTTGTCACACTGAATGGTGCGTATTCAAATTTTGTTGTTTTGTGAGTTTGTTCAGCATTGGTTTAGTCATCATCATTATCATTATCATCATCATCATCACATCTTGTCCAAGTGTCTGAGTTACATTTCCAATGTCAGGGTTATCAATGCATACAGAAAATACAGTACTGTAGTAGTGTAGTGACGGTAAACATTACTACAGTTAAGTACCTCAGTAAAACAGAGGTAATTGGGTTTCGTGTTAGTATGTGATCTGTAATTGTAAATCCGGCATCCGTACCAGCTCATTAGTCCTTCAGTTCAGTAAACAGGCTCGTTTGCATACAAGAGGCACCATGAACACGAAGCGCACAAGCATATAACATGGTTAAAGTTTTAGGCTTATTACTAGTAGCAACATTTTTTCAATACTTCTGCAATAACTCTTCTTCTTCAATAACATTGACACCTGGACTGGACTAGTAGCCAATAGTTCTAATTATATGCAAAACAAGATAAACACCAATTTCCTTGTTTGGAACAAGCCGGTAATTTAATGTTCTCGTCATAAAATATTAAAGATTCAAAAAACACAAAATGCAAATCTTACCTGTTTTATTTTATTTATTTATTTTTTAAAAATTTTTTTGTAATTTGTTTCATATAATCACAACATAATAAATTGTGAATAATTAAAAAGTGGGGGTTTTCTTGAATCTGGTGAAAGGGGTATATCTAAAAGCCCCTTAAATAAAAATATGTTATATAACATATAAATATAAGTTGCTCAATTATTGGATTATATAATCTGAAGTTGGGCGGCATGTTGGCGGAGTGGTTAGCACATCAAATGTTGCTTCACAGCAAATGTGTTTCTGCATGGACTTTTGATGTACCCCTGTAAATGCATGGATTTCCTTCGAGTACACCAGTTTCTTCCCCCAGACCAAAAACAAACACAATTGGCTGTTCCAAATTGCCCCTTGGCTGACAGACATGAGGCCACCCTGTGATGGACCTGGGTGAGCATGTGAGAGTGAGGGGGTGACAACATCCAAACATCACAGTTTAAACTGTGCCTGAGAACCCCCAGATCTGCTCCTTCACCTGATAAAAGGCTATTAACAAAATGCTTGACTAAACAAGTTTTCAGGCTCTTCCTACAAACAGAGACCATGACTGGGTCCTGAACATTAACTGGAAGGCTGTTCCATAACTGTGGCACTTCGTAAGAGAAAGCTCTGCCCCCTGCAGTAGTCTTCATTATTCGAGATATCATTGATCTATGTGGGTATGCTTGATTATAAACAAGAAGATGTTCACTATGATAATGTGGTGCAAGACCCTTCAGTGCTTTATAGGTTAAAAGTAGTATTTTATATTCGATGTGAAATTTAATTGGGGGTCAGTGCAGTGTAGATAAGATGGGGTGATCATATCTTATGATTCTTCCCATATCTTCTGATTCTTTTCTATTTCCTACCTGATAATAACCTTAAAAAGTTTTAATAAAAAACAGCGTGCTTCCATTACTCCTTTTTTATTTTCAGCAACCTTTAACAAAACCCTTGGATGAAATTTGTTCCCTCTCTTTCTGTTTCTTCTTTTACAGAAGATTTCTGAACACTTTCCTTTGGGTAAAACAAACAATTAGGGTGTGTTTAAAGGATTGGGGGCATTTTATCCACAAATTAAAGACATATATGAAGGACAGGAGCTTTGGGAGCTGTTTCCATGAGGCTGAAACTTTCTCTTTTATTTTTTATTTTTATTTTGCATGAATTTGAACAGTGCTAAAATCTTACCTAGTATTTATATAAACTAAGCTAATATTCCTTAGTAGAATAAATCAAACAGGTCTTTAAAACACAAATTATGTTATGGTAAAAACAAATACAGCCTCAAGATATGTTTTATATTTATCACCCAGTCAAGATCTTGCAGGTGATGAATATATTTATTGAAAAAGTTCCTTATTTAATCATATCAATGTTTACTGTTTTTTTATTATTATTTAATAGTTTTCGTGTTCTGTTTGCAACATTCCAGAAAAGTCATCATGGAATTTATTTTTTTAAACAAGAAATATTAAAATCAGTTACTTGACATTTTTGATAAGTAATAAGTAACGGATATTTGGACAGGTGTGCTTTTTCCAATCAATGCTGTGTTATTATAATTCGGGATTTTGTGTTCAATGTGCTGCAGAGGAAATTTGAATTCACAATTTAAGAGGTGTGAAATTTGTGTCCTCAGCCATTTTAGGCCTTTTTCTCCGCCACTCAGAGACTGACCCGAACCGTGCCAAACCCGGAATTTGGAACAAAATCCAAGGCCGAGGAAGGGGGGGTGTTGTGTATAATCTACAGGGAAAAAAAATGCTTAGAAATTAAAATTTCCTATATTGTACTGATTATTTGTGTGTGTGTGTGTGTGTGTGTGTGTGTGTGTGTGTGTGTGTGTGTGTGTGTGTGAGAGAGAGAGAGAGAGAGAGAGAGAGAGAAGGGGAGATTTACACACTGATGTGTAAAAAAAAAAAGAATAACAGACATATGACAGAGTGTTGAACCTTTGGTACTCCCTTTGCGCTGGACACAGCAGGACAACAGATCTTACACACGCACACATACGCACACACACAGAAAAAGAATTATGTCATGCCACACTTTAATTTTTATTTCAGCACCTCACTGTAATCAGTTTAGAGCTCAAGATGACAGGATTAATGAATAAATAATGACCAGCTTTCTGCACAGAGACCAAGAGAAAGAAGCAAAACAAATCTTTAAATCTTCTCTAAATCTCACTTCTTTGGCAGCACAGCAAGTTTGGAGTCAGTGTGCTGTGTCCTGCTGGGGTTCAGACCCACACACTCACACACTCACACACGCGCGCTCACGCACACAAACACGCACACGCACACAGGCCAAGTGTTGTGGGAAGCCACGAATAGCTGAACACAATGTTTATGGCCGGATCTTTATTATCAGCTGTATCTGGGTATCTCTTCAGGAGGAATAATTCAAAGTGAGGAAAGTCCATCACTAACACACACACACACACACACACACACACACACACACACACACACACACCATGTAACTCACTCTAACACACACTAGTACACTGTAACACACTAAAACACAGTTTATCATTTACTGTAACGCACACTATCCCATTGTAGCACATACATTATCAAATCCTGTGACACACACTCTCCCACTGTAACGCACAATTACACTGTAAAACACACTGTAATACATACTATAACACACCAACTCACTGTAACACACATTAACACACTGCAAAATATATTGTAACACACTGCAACACACACTTACCCACAATAACACTAAAACACACTGTAGCAGTTAATTCAACACACACTAAGACAATGTAACACACTAAAACACTAACACACTGAAAAATACTGTAACACTTATTGTAGCAAACAATAAGTGTTACATTGGTGACGGTGGCAAGGGAAAACTCCTTTAGACGCACAAGGAGGAAACCTTGAGAGGAACCTAATTCAAAAGGGAAACCCAAAAGGGATACCCATTTGGGTACCAGATAAAAATACAAACCATGTGGCAGAAACATCACTATAGATAAACATGAAGTTTAGCTGGTTATCTTATAAGTATAATGGTAATTGTAGTCCTAAATCATCTCGGTAAAGTTTAAGAGTTTATATCAGCAGCAGTGAAAAGTCATCTTCACAGTTTCTGAGTGTATATTTAGGTCCATGTGGATCATTATTAGCAGGAACAAAGATGCTACCAAGATGAGAACTTCAACTGTAACATACACTAACACAGACAAACACATACTGTAACTTACACTAAAGTGCAGTAACACACTAACAAGCCCTAACATATGCTGTAACACGGGGATGTCAAGCTCATTTTCAGTGAGGGCCACAGCTAGCTTGCAGTCTTTCTTGAGTCATAAATGACTAGGTGTTTACTTGGAGTAAGCAGCCGCCACCTTGTCGAAGGATGATGAATTAGGTTTCATGGTAATGGTCGATGCAAAGAATTATGGATAATGTATTCTTTGAAAGCTCTTGAACTTTCAAAGAATCATAACTCATAAAATGAGTTGGCAGACCGGATTTGGCCCACAGGTCTTGAGTTTGACAACTGTGCTGTAACATATACACAGACACTTACACACTGTAGCACATACTAATATACTGTAAGACGCTGTAACACTTACTGTAATACACAAACACACTAACACACATGTCCACATCAGGACATTAGAGAGTATTTGAGACTGTTGAAGAGAAAAATCAGCTATGACTCGTCTTTTATTTTTTACCACTTTAAGTGCAGATTAACATACAACAGACCCACGAGCACACACTGTTCTTCTGTGTGATTATCAGTGTTGGTCAATTTTGCTATTTCAGGAATACAGTATGTTAATGAAGACAGCTATAGCATGAGAGAGAGAGAGCGAGAGAGAGAGAGAGAGAGAGAGCGCGAGTGATGGGTGCAGTCCAGTCTGCCATATTTTTGGCAACGGCCACAGTGAGCTGTGTGTAGAAAGTGCCAGAAATTCATTTCTGCCAGCCTCTCTCTCTCTCTCTCTCTCTCTCTCTCTCTCTCTCTCTCTCTCTCTACCCATTCTCTCTTTGCATCTTAGTACTTGATCCCAGCCTTAACCCCCTCTGCCTCCATACAGCTTTTCAACACATTGATTAAGCGCTGTTTTAACAATTAAAAAAATATACAAGTGTTTTGTGTAACAAAAAAAAACATTTCCATTATCTTTCACTTTTACACTGATTGTATTCGTGTATCTGGTACTCTTACTGTTAATTTCTCTTTAAATGAAGCACAGAAATATGTACTGTATACTGTATGAGCATTCTATACAGAGCTTTGTCTCCATTTTACTTTGTCTTTCACTTCAGCATTATGTCCCTTATTTATTTTACGCCAGGACTTGTATCCTATCATTAGCGCTAACAGCTCTCAAGACATTACGCTGAATAACAGTATGTTTCCTCGTGCGTTTATTGCTCCCACTAGAGAAGGCAAAGTTGCATTGTTGTCATGTCTTCAGATCATTTTCTTCTTCTAGGGATTTTCTTTTTCTAAGAATTGCTGCCTTGTCTCTTAGCACTGTGTGGTTTATTGCTCGTCCTCGTTCCTTAAGCACACACACATCAACCATTAAATGCTTTTTAATTATCTGCTGCCTTAAATCAAAAGCCTTAGCATTGTAGAAGTAAGAAATTTAAAAATGTTGTTTGATGCTCTGTAAGCGAGTGCACGCATCAAATGTAATCAAAGACACTTTTTTGCCAAATTGAGTAAATCTCTCTTTCTGGTCTATGGCTCTATCTGCCAAAAAAAAAATCTGGTGCTTGTACACAGCCCTGGTTCTGTAGATGTGAAACAAACAAAGTGGCTCAGAGTGAGCACACAATACTTTTCCAGGCAATCAGAAACAAGGGTTTCATACAGAAAACAAATACATATGCTTCCTGTAGCTGGTTTGCTGGAAGTAAGACCTAAAAAATCTAAAATCTAATCTGCAAAAACAGCAACAAAAAACTTAAAATGAAAACCCAGTTAGCGACACAGCTATATCCTTATTTGTTGTTTTCAGGAGTGGGACGTATTCGGACATCAACTAAGCAAATAGTCAAAGGTTAAGTTAATTTAAAAAAAGGAAAAGGCAAGAAGAGAATAAACACAGGCCAGATTTTTTCACTTACACAAACTGAGGTGAATGTGTGTAAATAAGTGTAGCTAAGAATTTAACAGGAAAAGTATCCCCAGGAACCCCACAGCCACTAGCTGCCCCCATGTGGCTCATTGCCGTGTGGAGGAGAGGAAAGCTTGCTGTTTGTTTACACACGTAAACATGATGATTGAGTGAGAGGAGAGAATGCAGGGGACGTCACAGGGAGCGTCTGTGTGTGTGTGTGTGTGTGTGTGTGTGTATGTGTGTGTATCTGTGTGTGTGTGTGAGAATGGTGGCATGTACATTTATGTGCATGCATGTGTGAAGTTTAGTGTTGTCTAGCACCTGACACTCCGTCTGGTGTCCAGGTCTTGGCCTCTGGTTGCCATGACAGCACAGGAGGGCGTTCGAGGTGACTGTTGCTGAGGTCCAGACGATAGTGCCAACATTAGCATGGAGCGTCAGTTTGTGTATGTGTGTTTGAGTGTGTGTTTGAGTGTGTGTGTGTGTGTGTGTGTGTGTGTGTGTGTGTGTGTGTGTGTGTGTGTGTGTGGATGTGGATGTTTGCATGAGTGTGTGTGTGTGAGTTAGTGTGTGTTACGTACACACCAGTTTGCCAGTGAGACTTGGGTGCCAACTAGCTGCTAATGCCTCCAGTCGCACCTTGGATTAGTGTAAAGTCTGTCAAGTCCACACTTTGGATGAAGGACAGATGAATAAACTTTATCATTGAGCTGATTGCAGATCTCCCTCGCTCCGAGTGTAATGTATTATAAATTGTTTTATGATGTAGAATTTAAGCACTTTTTGTTTCAATCACTGGGATCTTTTTTCTGATTGAAAGTGACTTTAGACTTCACCTTGAGAAAACTCCCAGAAATATATGAAATATTTTTTTTTACTTGCGTTGTAATAAGTTGACAGACTTACTATCCTTTCTACAGCCTTTCTAAATGACCCCCCCCCAACACAAACACACAAGCATAAGCCATTCCTTGTCAGCAATTGGCTTTGATTTCGACTGGTGCCATGGCAACCGTGTGTCCCAGTAAACCTTGCTTGGGTAAAATCCAAGGTGCGACAAGGGCAGTGACGGTCGGCATGGAGACATCGCCCGTCTGGTGACATGGTCGCTGTGCTCGGCAGAGGTGTCGGTAAGAGCGGATTCCCAAGTACCACGTGACTGAGAGCAAAAAAGATGGATGGAGAGAGTGTATATAGAGAGAGCTGGCAGGTTGATCTATGCAGCATGGCTCAACGCCCAGATTCAACTCCTACATGGACAAGAGACAGAAAGAGTCAGGGAGAGAGAGAGAGAGAGAGAGAGAGAGAGGAAGCACTATATAGTTTACTGGTTATTTTGAGTGTCGTCTGAAAAGAAATGCTGGCTTCTCTAATCACAAACACATTTACAGTCAGACTCAAAAGCTTAGCCAAGCTGTACAGGAACCTGAACTGCTCAAGGTAGAAAATACCCATTTGTGGAAACTTTTTAAATTCATAATAAATGAATAGAACAGTATGGGGAAATGCATAGAAAAGATTGTTTCAATATGGATTTGTGTCCCCGGGTTCTCTATGAGCTAGCTAGCTTTTCTGGTCCCACAACTTTGCATAATAATTCCCATTTTGGAACCTTTAGGGTTTAATCTACTTTGAGACATCATCAGCAGTATTATACAGAGACAGATTCGGCCCAGTCCAATTGGGGATGAAGAAGCAGAGTGGCAAACCTCTCATCTTGTGTGTGCTAACTGGTTCAGGTCAAATAACACGCACATATATACACACACACACACACACACACACACAGACACACACACACACACACACACACACATCTGCAGGTCACACTGGGTCAGGGAGGGCTATTTTTAAGATGTACTTGGAAAACACAGAGAGTTACTCAGACATAGTCTTTGTCTTGGCACAAAGGCAGCTATTACATCGAGAGAGAGAGAGAGAGAGAGAGAGAGAGAGAGAGAGATACAAGGCAAAGAGAGAGACACACAGAATAAGAGACAAAGTGAGTGAGCCATAGAGGATAGAGAGAGGAGAGAGAGTCATTGAGAGACTTATTCAAAGAGAGACATATTTAGAGAAAAAGAGAGACAGGCACAGAGAGAGAAAGGGAGGGAGAGACAGTAAGAGAGATAGCAAGAGAAAGAGACTGTGTGTGAGAGAGAGATTAAGAGCGACAGAGAGGGGGTAGAAAGAGGGGGAGAGAGACATACACATGCAGAGAGAGTGTGAGAAGGAGACTGTAGGAGAGAGAGAGACAGCTTGAGAGATGGAGAGACTGTGTGTGTGTGTGTGTGTGTGTGTGTGTGTGTGTGTGTGTGTGTGTGTGTGT
>JAQMYF010000009.1:6879050-6889303 GCA_030014195.1 Neosilurus mollespiculum
TGCAAGTCTATGTATTGTCCCCACAAGTTATGGAAACGAGACTCTGTGTGTGTGTGTGTGTGTGTGTGTGTGTGTGTTGCCCTGTGATGACCTGGTGAGTTGCTCAGGGTGTACCCCACCTTCACCCAGTGTTGGCTGAGATAGGCTCCAGCCTCCCCTTGGCCAGAATATGAGTAAACAGTTTGACAAGTGAGTGAGAGTGATGATTACTTCATAAAGACTCAGATATATAGAGGACACTGACACTTTATACATATTGCGAGGAAATGCCTCCCTTATTATGACTTACACACATATTTTGAGGATACATCTTTTTCATGAAGATTGATGTACATCTACAGACATGAGGACTGACAGACATGCATAGGGGACACCACTTTTATAAAGACTGACACCCATTTAGAGAAGACATGTTTTCTTCTTGAAGACTTACACACATGCAGAGAGTTCACACCTAATTTATTAAGACTGACACATATATAGCGAGAACACGCCTCCTTCTTGAAGACTGACACATACATATTGAGGACACGCCTCCTTTATGAAAACTGACCCGTATGTAGAGGACACGCCTCTCTCCTTAAGGTTGATACCCTTTAAGTTTGTGTGTGTGTGTGTGTGTGTGTGTGAGAGAGAGAGAGAGAGAGAGAGAGAGAGAAATTCAGGTCACAGTTGATTTGAAGTTTGGCAGTGATAAAGAGAGATGTGAGTGTGATAACGAATAATTATCTGCCCTCTTCTGGCTGAAGCTTGTAACTGCACCCCCAGTGAAACTCCGCTTCCTGTACCTTCCTGTGTGATCACATTCTCAGAAATCTCAGCTTTCACAAGCCTAAAGTCTCAATGAGCACAGAGCAACAATCTTGAACAAAATCTTTCTCTGGTTTCCTCCCACAGTTCAAAAACATTTACATTTGGATACTTGGCTGTGTCAGATCTTCCCGAGGTGTGAGTGTGAAAGTGAGTGTGAATAGTTGTGTGTGTGTGTGTTGGCCCTGTGATGGAGTGGCAAGCTTTTCTTGGTGTACCCTGCCCTCACCCAGAGTCGACTGATATAAGCCCCAGCCTCCCTGCGACCCTGGTAGGATTAAGCGGTTTATTAAATAAAGGAAGTGCTGCTGCGATCTTAACATCTATAATAACATTACCATTTGTGTTCCATTTACAACACATATAACCTCAAATCAGTCCATTCGATAGCTTTTAGATCAGCTTTTAGTTCATGCTAACACGGTTGGACAATCACAAAAGACCAGAAAATAGAATGAGAATTTTTTGAGACTGTTCATGAGAGAGGCATAGAGGCTAGCGTGTCTGCCTCCCAGCAAGAAGGTCTCTGGTTTGAGTTCCGGGTTCGGGCGTTTCTGTGTGCAGTTTGCATGTTCTCCCCGTGCTTGCGTGGGTTTCCTCTGGGTACTCCGGTTTCCTTCTACAGTTCAAAGACAGGCACATGAGGTTAATTGGCTGTTCCAAATTGCCCCTAGGTGTGGATGTGAGTGTAAATGGTTGAGTGTGTGTTGCCCTGTGATGGTCTGGTGAAATGTTCAGAATGTACCCCGCCCTCTCCCCGTGTCGAATGAGATAGGCTCCAGCCTCCCCATGTCCCTTGTCGGAATCAGTGAGTCAGTGTTCATGAGAGAAGTATGGTGTCCACCATGATCAGCAATATAAAAGTTATGCAAGCTTCCATCATACTTGGCTTTGAAAAAAGAAATTCATGCTAGATGACGTCTATAAGTGTACACACACTATAAAATCACACACACTTGTTACTATCCTTTCATCCCTTATCATCGGGATCCCACGACAAGGATTTTTTTTTTCGTCACTTGTACGAGTGGACAGATGTACATCACCCTCCGTGACCAACTTGATCTGTAATGTTGCTGCTGTATGTGTGCACTATTGAAGCGCTACAGCAGACGCACCCCGCCAAGGTAAACAGAGGCGAATTTGGACCCTGCGCTGGTTTTCGTAGATTTTTATTCGATGGCATAATTTTTCGAGTTTGCTTACAGCTCAGGGATTGTGTTTACATCTATTTATTTTTTTGCAAGCGTGAATGTGTGTGCGTGTGTGTGTGCTGTCAGCTAGTAGGAATGCATCTGCACCGCCAATGCTAAAATGGCTGCCAAACACTAACATGGCTGCCAGGTTTCTGGAGGGAGAGAAAGAGAGAGAGAGAGAAAGAGAGAGAGAGATTATTCTTATTCACTCTCACTTGCTTGAGGTATTTACTGCTGTTTCTTTGTGTCTCTCTCTTAATCTCCACCACGCTGTATGAAATCATGCTGGCATGTGCCACTATACTCTCCTGTCACCTGTGGGCGAATGATACACACCTACACACATACACACACACTTACACACACACACACACACACACACACACACACAGATCCTGTTTTTTAACGTTCCCTCCTTCTCTCTTTGTCTCTTATAGAATCAGGACAATCAGACAGTTCCAGCCAACAGGCGGATTCAGACATCAAACCCCCACCAAATGGTAAGATCTCAGCTCAGAATCAATACACAACCCTTATGAGGCGTTATAACCTACACCGAGCATCATCAGTCGCCATTTACACCAATAAATCCTTCCAAAACACACTTTATATCTAAATTCCCGTTTTTGTTTATATTATACTGGTTACACTTCTGACTCGAACCTTCTTCACTCTTCTGTAGAATTAAGTACTGTTCAAACCCGAGTTCCTTCAGCCTCACAGCTTACTGATTGTTCAACCCCGAGCTCAGGTTACTGTGTGTCCGCCCGTGTGACGTTCCTCTGCACGTTCTCCCGTTCCTGTTATGGTCTCTCTAAATGAATGAGTGTGTTAAATATGTTAATATATGTAGAGCCCATTTTCGCAACTCACGCCCAGCGTTCAGCGATGGACTCCATCAGGATTCTCCAGGACCCTGGCCAGTGAAGAACGATTGTATGAACACGAGTCTGGACTGTGCCTTGCTGTTAGTCATGCCCGCATTCTGTTGACATTTATTAGCATAGTGTTATTCCAGATTTCTAATTTAGCTCAAGAGAGATGTGCGAATGAGAGCAAACCCACGCTTAATTCTCTAACAGGACACTCGATTCATTTTGCTTTATCAAGCTACAGGTTACATCAGCATATGTTCTCCTCAGACTTCTTCATGGCATCTGAAAAAAGGATGCTATTGGGATAAGGACAGTCCCGAATTTGAATGATTATATTAGTATAATTTTAAATAATTTTTTAAACAGTTAAAAAATGTTTCCTGTATTATTATTATTATTATTATTATTATTATTATTATTATTATTATTTACATCATTATTGCTGTTGTTGTTTTGAAGCCCTGTAATTTTAAGAGGATATAACAGCTGTCTTAACATTATTCGCAGGGCATTTAAGCTTCCAGGACTGCTTTGTCACGTCGGGGGTTTGGAACGCAGCTGAGCTCGTACGAGTTTCACAGAGTGAGTGAACATGTGCTCACACTCCCAACTTTAAGTCATCTCTGTGTCATGACATGTGAAGAGTTCCTCATTTTCTGTGTTGGATTTGCAAAACATTTGTGTTTCACATCCTTTTTATTGGGTGGAGCTGTGCTCTGAGACTACTGAATAATAATAATACTATTATCATAATACTGTAATAATGTTAATAATGTATAATAGGCGACATATTAGACAGTGTGTTATCCTGAGTATCACACGGGACTGTGAGTGGAGTCTGTGGTACATAAGTGTCTATTTAGCTGTTCAGAGTGTTCCCTGCCTTCGCCCAATGTTGGCAGAGATAGGCTTCAGCCTCCCTGTGACCCTAGTAGGATTAAGCAGTTCAGTGAATGAGTGAGTCTGAGTCTTCAGAGTATGAAAATGCACAGATGGAGGAAAGGTGTAGCATGAGATTGTGTAAAAGTATAAAAACATTCGTTCATTTTCTAAGCCGCTTAATCCTAATTAGGGTCACAGGGAAGCTGACACCCATCTCGGCTAACTCTGGGCGAGGGCAGATTACACCCTGGACAGCTCGCCAGGCCATCACAGAGTGTATACACAAAAAAATGCCCTTTTTAATTTTGTGATGTTGGACACCCTACATAAGAAATTATAAACACATCATACTGTAAATATAAGTTAAAATAAATAAATAAATAAATCTTCACAATCAAGTCTCCATCAAGCCTGACAATCCCCCTGTGAACCGAAATATTAATATCTTACATTGTTAAAAAATCTTTTAAAAATTCCTGAATCCAGAATTAGATTCGGATCATCTCTAAAGTCTAATGGAGTCTTTCCCTGCCTGTGGAAGAAATTTCATGAAAATATACATACAACTTGAGTATTCTTGCTAACACACACACACACACACACATACACCACACACACACACACACACACTGAGGGTAAAACTCAACATCTTTGGCTTGGGGTAAATATTCTATCTATCGGTGTCTGACAGTCTGTCTATGTATGCATGTATGTGTGTATGTATGTATCAATTTATTTATTTTCTTTTATCTTTGAAGCAAATCATTAGATTATTAAAGATATAACACAAGTGATAAGATAACAGTGCCATTTTATTTTCTATAAATAAGAGCAGAAACATAACAGAGGTTCCACTTCACTTCCTCCATCTGTGCATTTTTCCCAAAAGAGAACAAAAGAAAAAAAACAATCTTCCAGGAAACCAATAACCAATCTTAAAATCCATAGCCGAGCAGAAAGACATTGCTTCTTCGCCAGCGTCCAGCCATGTTGATGAAACACAATGCATAACATTGCAGTGGAGCACGGAGACCACTCCTGACATCTGGACCCTGCCATGGAAAACCTTTTTTTCTATGCCGAGTGTATTTCTGTTCCGACGATGTTATTTGCAATCCACTTTGAAATCGGTGTTCCAGCAGTTTGGAAGAACATTTGCAATTTGATTTTTTTGGAAGCGGCGCATCGCCGATGGTGGGCCGGGTTTAAATTCATAACAGACTGGAAAGTGGGCTGAACTCATAACGTTCCATACACTCCGTTATTTCACAGCACCCACATCTGTAACGTGACTCTGGCCCCAGAGTCAGTGTTTTTGAGCAAAACTCTGAGGGTCCCTGAGAATGATGGATGGATATAATGCAAAGAAATTGGGTTTCAGAATGAGTTGTGTGTTCGTCTACGGAAGATGGTGTTCTGAAACATATATCGGAACATACAGTCGCCCGCCAACTCTAGTGTAGTCCAGCTAAATTGCATGTTACGTTAACACCCCCATAAAAAAAAAATAATCATACCAATTGCTTTCTTTCAGATGACCTGGAATGACTCTGTCAAGTACAACTACTTGCCCAACAGCAGCAATTAAATCTATGCTCAGAAATACCAGCAACATGTATAGTTCCCCACTAATTATATGAATAGACATTTATTTTTCTCCCACCAAAGCTGTGACTGCTGGAAAGGTCGAGCTACATCACCAGGATGAAAACGTTATGCAATATACTATGTTTAAGGACCTGAGATTGGACGTCCTGCCAAGATACAGCACACATAACCCCTAACCTGAGGCTGTTAGACTTCAAGGAAGAGCACTGTATGTGTGTCTCTGTCTAAGAAAAATTGTGCTGTGTAAAAGAAAAAGCTTTCTTCAATACAAACTTTAATATGTTTAACTGTAACAATCCCACATCAGTAGCTGGACTGGACCACGGAGTCATGCACAGAGAAGACCTCAGCAACACCGCGTTTCATTGTAGTCGTGTCCAAGTTATAGTATTGTCCATGTAGGGAACATTTAGGGCTGTAATCATCATTCTGAAGGGAGAGTCGTCTTGTAATATACCCACTAATGGGTTGGGTGGACACCTACGCGAGACCAAAAAAATGGGTTTTGCCTCCACGAGCCGCTGTTCTGCAGTAGCAAAAGTCACGTTGCCACACTTTTTCCCCTGCAAAAATAAGTACAACAACAAGAATGCGGTGCTGACACATGTGGGTGTGGCAGTCATATTCTCCGTGTTCTTGGTGACCGTCAGCACAGCCGGTATCCTGGCAAAGAGAGGGATTGCTGTGTTTAGGTGTGTCCATACAACAGCCAGTAAAATGATTCCCTTTCAACATACAGAAAAATGGCATGCATCATTTAACTCTCAACATGAGATTCGATTTTTCTTATAGATGTCACTCAAAATTTAGATTGAAGATTATCATAGAAAAATACGCTGAAAGGCAGTTACAATGAACAAAGTCCTCCAAAAGCCCCCAAAACACATACTTACTTTAAGACATAAACGAACCGGGTTGTTTTTACCAAACTGCAGCATCACAATGAAGTATCACACATTCTAAGGAAAGCGTCATCCACTCTCTTTTGCATACATGAGTTCACAGAATGACCATGATTGGCTAGAGTCACTGTGATTGACAGTGGAGATAGAGTATGCCCCTCTTAGCTCAGTTATCATCTGGATTTCCGATAAAACGTTTCTGAGTTTGGATATTTTTAATGGTTGTTTTTAAACGTTCTATTAATTTTGTTTAATTATATTACATCTTGTTTACTCTGCAGCATTGACTGTTTGATTCACATTTGGTAGCTAACGACATTATTTATAAACTTATCTGAAGTCATGGGTTTCATTTTTCTAATGTAGTGAAGCAACAACATCGAAAATAAACATGAAGACTTGCATGTTTATTTATTTGTAGAATTATGCAAAAAGTTATGTGTGAATTTTCATGAAATTTCTACAAAAGGCGGAGCTTTAGACAAGGAAGCCTCCATTAGGTTTTGGAGATGATCCGGATCAAATTCTGAGTCAAGGGATTTTTTAAAGGATGCTTTAACATTGTGAGATACAACTTTTTTGGAAGTGTCATATTCCAGCAGGCCCAGCAGGAGGTGCTGTGTACTTTATTATTTGCAAAAACTTACCTGTGGATCTGAAATTTCTACCAGATGTGGGACTCTTGACCGGGAAGACTCCATTAGATTGCAGAGATGATCCAGATCAAATGCGGGGTCTATTATTTTTTTATAGAATTCTTTAACATTATAAGATGTTTATAGGATGTTTTTTTTACATTTTGGTTCATATGGGTGATTTCTGGGCTTGGTATAGGTTTGTACTCTCCGAGTGCTCTTGCTTGTAGCGGTATGCTTAAAATGGGGAGAAACCCGTCCAGTGGACGAGTCTAAACTATCTGCAGGAACATGTGGTGTGGAATTAAAAAAAATAATAAAAAATAAAGAAGGATGGAAACAGAGAAAGAAGGAAAGATAGAAAGGAAGGAAGGAAGAAAGAAAGAAAGAAAGAAAGAAAAGAAAGAAGGATTGAAGAAAGTAAGAAAAGAAAGGGAAGGATGGAAGGAAGGAAAGAAAGAAAGAAAGGGAAGGAAGGAAGAAAGGGAAGGATTGAAAGAAGGAAGGAAAGAAAGGATGAAAGGGAAGGAAGAAAGGAAAGGAAGGAAGAAAGGAAAGAAAGTCCCAGCTCATAGCTTGGACATGCACTGATACACTGTGTAGTATCTCTTGATGAAATGATAAATACAAAAGGAAGTAAAGAGTGATAGTGAGGTATTCGGAACTCTTCTGAAGTTAGAAATGGTTTTCCTTTTCCTGATTCTATTTTTGTTCTCTCACTTTTTCAGCTCCAGTTGCCTCAGCTTCAGGTCCAAACTTCTCATTGGCCGACCTGGAAAACCCCGGCTACTACAACATCAACCAAGTAGCGCTGGGCCGTCGTTCACTGACATCACCGCCGTCTACTAGGTATACACACACACACACACACACACACACACACACACACAAATACAGAGGCCTAGTGTTTTGTGAGTGCTGAAAATTGGACTCCTTTTCTCTGTCACTGTCACCATGTCTTTACTCTCCCCCTGTCCTTCTCTCTCTCTCTCTCTCTCTCTCTCTCTCTCTCTCTCTCTCTCTCTGGCTGCTCCAGGGCTGAGGTGGAGTTGTATGCAAGTCTTCCTCGGAGGTAGCCTATCTGTCTCTTTACTTGTATGTCTTTGTGGTGCGTCAGTGTTTGTTACTCTCATCCATTTATAAACCCCTCTCTCTTTCACTCTCTCTCTCTCTATTTCTCCCTCTCTTTTACTCTCTATTTTTTCCTCTCTCTATTTTTCTCTCTTTCTCCCCACCTCTCTTGTACTCTCTATCTGTTCTTCTCTTTCACTCTCTCTCCCTCTCTTTTACTCTTTCTATCTCTGCCCCTCTTTTACTCTCTATCTCTTCCTCCCTCTTTTACTCTCTCTCTCTCTCACTCTCTATCTCTCCCCCTCTCTTTTACTCGCTATCTCTTCCTCTCTTTCACTTCCTCTGTCTCTCTATCCCTCCCTCTCTCTTCCTCTTTTACTCTTTCTATCTCTGCTCATCTTTTACTCTTTATCTCTTTCTCCCTCTTTTACTCTCTCTCTCACTCTCTATCTCTCCCCCTCTCTTTTACTTGCTATCTCTTCCTCTTCTCTTTCACTTCCTCTGTCTCTCTCTCATCTCCCAATCTCTCTTTCACTCTATTTCTCCCTCTCTTTCACTCTCTCTATCTCTCCCTCTCTCTTTCACTCTATCTTTCCCTATCTCTTTTACTCTATCTCTTCCTCTCTTGTTTACTCACTTACCCTTTCTTGCTCTCTCTCTCTCTCTCTGTCTCTCTCTCTCTCTCTGTCTCTCTATCTCACTTTTCACTCCCCTTTTCTCTCTTTTCACTTTTTCTCTTCATCTCTTTTACCCTCTCTTTCTGTTTCTCTTTCACTCTATATCTCTCTTTCTTCCTCTCTCACTTTTTTCATTGTGGTCTGTCTCCCCGCTCCCCATTTCTAGCTCCACCAAACGTAAGTCTATAGATGACAGTGAGATGGACAGCCCAGTGGATGATGTGTTTTACCCCACGCGCTCCCCTGCTGGAACCAGTTCACAGTCCAGTGGATGGCCCAATGATGTAGATGCAGGTATATGCACACTGACACATCCTGCTTTTTAAAGCTTTATAGCTTAGATTGGGTTTTATTAAATCTAAGATGAATTCTGTTCTAACACGTGCTAAACATTCTCTTGTTTTCTCTTGAATTTGACAATTCATTTACGCTCATATATGTATATGGATGTGGGCCGATCCTTCTATTTGTACTCTGCCTTCCATATTTGTGCACGTTCCTACAGCCTCCTCCACCATCGCCGTGTTTGTTTGTTTTTGAAACATTTGGCTCTGAGCTGCCCTCTAGTGGATGTGTTGTAGAAATAACTAGCATAATCCATGCTGATGTAGAGGACGTTCAGGGGTACGCTGTAATGCGTACATGGATTGAAACGGACACAATTTTCATACATAAAGGAAAGAGTAAATGAAGACTTACAGAGAAAGCTCTCAGTGACCTTAGCAGCGAATAAAGTGGTTCGGCAAATGAGCGAGTCAGCAAGTGATCAACAACCATACATCTTCCTCTGGTATTAATAATAAAATCTGATTCTTGATTATGAACTTTGGATTATGTGCAGTATAACTCCACGTATGAGCTGGTACTATAGTAACAATGACCTGTTAGAATGAAGGCAGTGATATAAATAATTAAATCTAGTGTTATGTGCAAATAATTCTGAGCAACAGAGTTCAGGATTTTAAGCAGGAGACGAGGTTTTAAATCTCTGAGAAAATCATTTATTTTTGCGTGAAACATGACGTGGTGTAATTGAACAACTTCCTGTGAAGTTTGTAAAATGCTTTCTGGGTTTTTTTGTCAGTACAAGTAAATGTGTCTTACACACACACACACACACACACACACACACTTACACAATGAGAAAGAGAGAGTAAACTATTTATCTGTCTTCCTTTGTCTCACTCTTTGTTTCTCTCTCCATGATGTGTTAACGACGTTCTTCTCCACTTGCAGTGCAGCACCACTTGGCCAGCGTTCAGGAGAGGAAGATAAAACATGAAAATGATGGCGTGCAGTTCCCATATCATGGTTAGAAACGCACGCACACACACACACACACACACACACACACACACACACACACACACACACACACACACACACACTAACAGGTGCACCCTCAGGTGTTTGTGCCGGGAGCATGCATACACAGTCCCTCATACACACTCACACTCTCTCAGTCTGGCTTCTGGTTCCAGATGGTGCCTCCGTGTGTCTACAGGAGACATCTGTTTCCATGTGTGTGTGTGTGTGTGTGTGGTGTTTGGATGTTCTAATCAAACAGCATTTGGAAATATTTAAGGAATCTGCTTTT